>WSXT02100621.1:0-11456 GCA_011762715.2 Neuroterus valhalla
CCCTCTCCTCCTGCGTTCGCCACTATTGAAAATCGTCCGATTTTTGCGATTCAAGTTAAGTTGTACTGATAATTCTAAAGGATTTTTGAATGTGCAAAAATTTCCTCGCAAATGGGAAATGAAAGAGATGCGTCAACGATCCTAATATACTCTCACAGACTAGCATTGACATAATAAACCGGTTCAAATTCCAACGACCCCTGCTTGCTTACTACTCATTTATTTGAATAGATATATGACACCTGTTAAAATTTTTGCAAGCATGTTTTACGGCATATCGTAATTCTTGTTGCATTTCGGAAAAGTTTTAACCAATTTTCACACACCTGATACCTTATTGTTGATAGGTTTACAACAAAGTTAGAGTCTCGAAAATTGGTCTACTTTTACGATTTTTGCTATTTTTCATTATCGTTTCGTTGTAGAAGTAAAACATAGTATAACGTTGAATATAAAAAAAAAGAACGAAGAAAAAACTGAACGTGAGCCTCAGACACAATGTGCGCGTATTTTGAGGAAGAAAATAATTGTGAGTTTCTCGCGCGCGGCTCGCTTTGCTCGCAAGTTTGAGCGCGCCTGAGGCGCGCGTCTTTCGGATCTCGCGCTTCGCGCTTGATGGTAATCTCACCTCGCGCTACGCGCCTTGCCTCTGTACCTCCCTACAATTGTATAATAAGAAACTTGTGAAACTCAAAAGCGAAATGTCGACCACTTTAATCTGATGAGTGTGAATTCTCTTTTTTTAAAGCTTCTTCGGCTTTAACTAATACATTCTCATCGCGTGTCGCGTGCTGTGCACTAGATAAAAGTTTATCCAAAACGGTGGTAAAGCTTTATCGCCTAATTTTTTCACATGTTTTGTAGTTTATCTAGAAATTTCATTTTTCTCATTTTTTACGATTGGAACGAAAACTATGCGTTCAATGGGAAAAATTATAACAAATTTACAGATATTCTTCGGGTGAACAACTTTTCCTAATCAATCTCCTGTGTTAGCATTAGTCATATTTTCAAAAATTTTATTATTTCATTTTTATAGTTATTTATCTTCAATGAAATAAAAAATACATATCCTGTTGAAGAAGTTGATATCACATTTGAAGATTTTTTTTCTGGTAAAGAACTTGCGTCCATTTGATTTTTCCAAATCTTGTGTCAATTGTACGAAAGTTCAATTTTTCTATTTTCATATACTTTTTTCATAAATGAAGCAAAAACTACTTATCCTATCAAAGAGATAATCCTACCAAATTTGTAGATCTTTTCTCGGTGCACAATTTTAGTTCATTCATATTTTCCAGTATCTTACATAGTTCGACCAAAAAATGAATCATTCTATTTTTTAATATTTTTGTGCGACTAAAATTTGAATTTTCTATTTTTCGAGAAAACTTGAAAAGTTGTAAAGATGATCCTGGAGGGCTTTCAAAAAGAGATATTTCTTTCTTATAACTTTTTTTCATATCTGGCGTTGTTTGGCTAAAAATTCCCATTTTCGTTTAAATTTTTGAATTTTGAAAATGCCACAACTCTGACAAAAACAGCTAGTTAACAAACTCGACTTGTATTTTTGGTCCCGCAAACTAGGTGCCAAAGCACGATCAATTATGATCATTTTTTCGAAAGTTATCAAGTTCACACAATATTTTTCATTATTTTTTGTGCGATCAAAATTGGAATCTTCGATTTTTTGAAAAATTCAAAGAGTTATATTTACAATCTCGTAGGGCTCTCAAAAATAAACATTTTTTCTCCCTGACTTTTTTTCAATCTTGTGTAATTTGGGTAGAAAATTCTCATTTTCGTTGATATTTTTGAATTTTGAAAATGCCACAACTCTTACAATTTGGTTTTTATAAAAAAAAATCATGGAGGTAAATTGTTTCACTTTTTACATACTACAAGAAACTGTACTTGAAATTTTTGAGTCTTGGAAAAAAAAAATCCAGAAAAATTGTCAAAATGCTCCCCCTCTTTTATTTTTGATCCAAAACAGCTGGTTAACGAACTCAACTTGTATTTTTGGTCTTTCAAAATAAATGCCAAAGCACGATCGAATATCATCATTCTTCCGAAAGTTATCGAGTTCACAGGTTATTTTCCATTATTTTTTGTGCGACCAAAATTGGAATTTTCGATTTTTTTAGAAAATTCAAAAAGGTGTGAAGTCCATCTAATGGAGTCCATTCCAAAAAGAAATATTTTTCCTTCTATACTTTTTTCTCATATCTTCCGTTGTTTAGCTAAAAATTCTCATTTTTGTTCATATTTTCGAATTTTGAAAATGCCATAGCTCTGGCAGTTTTGTTCTTATCAAAATATATCATAAGAATAAATTTGTCCACTTATTACTCACTACAGGAAGATGTACTTACAATTATCGAATCTTGAAAAAAATGGTCTCAAAAATTTTCAATATGCTCCCCCTTTTTTATTTTTGATTCAAAATAGCTGGCTAACGAACTTGACCTTTAGTTTCTGACACTGAAAGACTGTACCAAAGGCCGATCAAATCGATTAGTTTTTTCGAAATTTATCGTGCTCACAGACAGACATACCGACATACAGACAGACATAAATACAGACAGGCATACAGACAGACAGACACATTCGTAAAAATCTGTTTTTCGGGTTGAGGGGGTCTCAAAACGTCGACATTTGACAAAAGGGGGGGGGGGGTCAAATTTTACACAAATCCAATACCTTCTCTGATGAGAAGATAAAAATTCAATAAAAGTTTAACATTAAGAAAAAATGGTGTGTATTGGGATTCTTTTTTGTTATAAGAAATCTTCATATAGTATCACAAAGCATTTTTCAATAAATATCATCTTTATACCTTCAAAGTCCTTTCGGTAGCGTTGTTACTGGTCATATGAAAAATTTCTTCATACGCAAAATATAAAATTTCCTGACGAATTGAAGGCATTACAATTTTTCTATGCATGTTTTATGATATTATATCTATGAAAATTTTACACTTTCTCATAATAAAGAGCGAAACATTGAATATTTTTCGAATGCAAAATTCGATAATACTATTTCGGATATTATAATAAAAACAGTATATTGTTTATGAACTGAAGACGAGTAGTGAAAATGTGCACATGTCGTGAAAAGTCTGCTCCTCCTTTGGGCACGCGATTTTTTTTATAAGAAATGCACGATTTCAAATACGAATGAAACATAAACATGGTATCTGTTCAATAATCAGAAAAATCTAGACATTTAAGGTACCATAAATAAACGGTAATTTTCACAATTTTCGACATAAAAAAATGTCCAAAATTTTTTGATCGAAAAGTTCCAAAATTTCTGGTAATTTATGTTGAATTCGTCTCCAATGTATAGTAAATTATTATCGCTTCAGAGTGATCCAATTTTTTCAAACTTTTCTGTGAGCTCATGGATGTATAATTCCAATTATTCATCTCTGGCGTCACACTTTTAATCCCTAGGGAGTAGGAATACACTTTTGCTCCCTCCTACTCCATCATACCCGGACAAACACTGCTGGCGTATCACTATACAGGCATTAAAGAGAGCTGAAATCATGTAAGTGTGGCAAGTGTGATAGAAATTGATTTGAAGGCTTTAAATTTATGTATGAAAAAAAACAGCTAGGCAATCTATGATCTTATACTTTATTGGCTGCATCACGTTTATTTTTCTGTATTTTTTTCCAAAAATAAATGAATTACCCAACAGGAATTCGGGAAAATTAGGAAAAACATATCAATGCAGTGATTCGAAGTTTTTTTCTATTTTCAAAAGTCAAACAGGATATTTTATTTAGATTTAAACAAAGACGACAGAAAAAATATACAGTGGACGAATTTTAAGTCGTGACGTATACAATACCATTTCCCCCTGATTCGTATGAATGTTTCTGTAAGGGAGCATTCGAAATGAAAAATGACAATACCTACTTTTTTTATGCTTCAAATCTCTATGATTTCAAGTGATTTAAAAATAATATTTTATATTAATTTAAGATGATAATTTCATCGATTACTGGTCCGGGAATCATTTCAGAGAAATGATAAAAAATCTACCACGGCCTGGATTTGAACCGGGATTCGCTACTATACATGAGAGAGGCGTTAACGAATTACGCTACCGGGGCACACGGCAGACATTCTCTCATTTCTCTAACTTCCACATGAGGGCTCGAATCTGCGTCTCTTTCGTCCTGTGTGATTTTTGACTTAGTCTAGTCTGAATTGTTAATCGGATTTGATTTGTAATTTAGAATGAAAGATGTCTTTCGACCAGGGTGAATAAAATGTTAATTCTAGATATTAATTCTATCGATTACTGGTCCGGGAATTATTTTAGAGAAATGAGAAAAAATCTGCCAGTGATTAATAATTTAGAATGAGAGATGTTATTTTTCCAACCAGGGTAATAATTATATTAATTTGAGATGGTAATTTTATCAATTACTGTTCCGGTAATTATTTTCGAGAAATGAGATTTGGCAGATTTTTCTCCTCTCTCTAAAATAGTGCCCGGACCAGTAATCGATGAAATTACCATCCTAAATCAATATATTAATTACCCTGGTCGAAGAAATAACATCTTTCATTCTAAAATAATTTTGTATATTTACTGATTCCAAGTTTATGAAATAAGAATAAAGAAATAAATGGAACAGAAAATAGAATGATTAGAAATAGTTGCAATCATCAAAATAAAATATGCAATCATATGGGTAGACTCAAAACAATTAGCAGGAACTCTGGAAACTAATCCTCCTGAAGAGCGCAATCTGTGAACGTTGGAGATTTTGTTAATGAAATTTAGTTTTAACGAGGGCCAATTCAATTTTACCTGTTATAACTTCCGGTGCAGTGAAGCGCCGTCCCGTGGTCATAAATTTATGCCGGTTTATTTTAAGTCTCAAGGTCCTTTTTCCAACGTAAGTCACCTCTGTGTGGACATTGCACCAGCTTAATACGAATCTATGACCAGGGGACGTCCAAAAGGGTAGACTAATGAACGTAGAGATAGAAGAGAATAAATGAAGAACCTTTGGGGTGTTGTAATCGCAGCAACTAGGAGAAATTAAAATGAGCGAAAAGGGGAAATTTCTCCTGCGAAATGTGATTTTCTTTAAATGTTCAAGAAAATATTTTTAATCTTAATTAATGAATGTACAATTTTTTTAAATTGTAAAAAACTTGTCATATAAAATAAAATATTCCTCAGTATCTTTTTCTAAGAGTTGTTAAGTTTCAGTGGTCCTTAATTAAGATGATGTAATCATGTTATACTAAGTCTCTTTGCACATGATTCTGAGGGTAGTTGAATTTTTCTTTCCTCTCATTACCAGCAAGTAAATAATCGATACCAACGTCTTTGTTAGCTTCTAATGAATCCTGTACAGTGTCATATCGCAGCAACTTGCGATCAAGGTTAGCTTCGAAAACATCCCAGGATGGAAGTTTATCTGTATCCTGGTACTCCTGATTAGTCATTGAACATCTGCTATCTATGGTGTTCCATTTTGGAGAATCCTCCCTGCTTATCATCTCTTCGGATTTTCTCATCCCGAAACTTCCAGCTGTACTTACGCTGTCCCACATTGGAGAAGTTCCTTGAACATTCAAAGAAGAAAATCGATAAGCATAACAATCACAACACGAACTTTTATCAATTTTGGTCCAATTTAAACTGGTTGCGATCATTTTCAACTGACAAGGGGAAGCTCCGGACTGGGGTATCGAAATTTTGATAAGACCATCATTAATCGATAGAATATTAAAAAATATCGCACACGTGTCCCGGCGTTTTTGTAGGTGGGCTCTAGTTCTGCGATAGTAAGATTTTGAAAATCACGCTCGCAGTGGTAAGCAAACTACTACCTTGTTTGTTCCTCTATGTTCATGTAGTGATGGTGGCTCAGCAGTTGAACGCTCGCCTTCTACGCCGATGCCACCAGATCAAATCTCTGGCAGGGTCTTTTTTTTCTACTGGAAACCATAAAAAAAATTTATTTGATGACGCTTTCTCGGTAACTGAAATTTTATACTTTCGAAATATTTGGACAGTTCAAGTAATAATAATAAATAATAAATAAATAACAACCAAAACTGTCCTAATGTTTCTAAAGTATAAACTTTCAGTTACCGAGAAAACGCCATCAAATAAATTTTTTGTATGGTTGCCAGCAGAAAAAAAAGACCCTGCCATAGATTTAATCCGGCGGCACGGAGTAGGAGGCGAGCGTTCAACCGCTGAGCCACCATCACTGCATGATCGTAGAGGAACAGAATAGGTAGTAGTTGGTTTACCGCTGCGAGCATGATTTTCAAAATCCTAATATCGCAAAACTAGGGCCCACCAACAAAAACGCCGGGACACGTGTGCGATATTTTTTAATATTCTATCGATCGATGATGGTCTTATCAAAATTTCGATACCCCAGTCCGGAGCTTCTCCTTGTGAGATTCGATTTTTTCTAGTACACCAATGATACATTCAATATTCCTGCAAAATTATTTATTATGAACAATTATCTCAGGCAATTAATACTATTCACTATAACTTGCCCAATTTTCAATTCATGATTGTGTTTAATTCATTAGCTTTTTAATTGAAGCCAACATCACTTTTCGTTCACAAAACTTGAATTTACCGTTTCAGATTACGGAAATTTAACTTGATTATATACAGGACACAACAATTGAATAATAATAATTAATATTATTATACCATTCGGCTTTCGAGGTAAGCGCAACTCGTTTACGTTTTATCATTGTAAACGAATTATCATTGGTTAAGTTGCACACTGAGGAGGTCACAGTCTCCTGCAGAAATCTGTTATATATATTTGAACAAACAGTTTTTAACAATAAATTTAAAGGCAAACTTAAAGAGCGGCATCGCCTCAAATTGGGTTCTACAGTATAATATAATTTTAAGAACAATGTGTGGTCTTGAATAAGCTAGAGATCTTTATTCAGTATTTTCCACTTTTAAAATCGATGATTCACAGTAAAAACGAATGCTCACGAATGCTTAACATATTGTACAATAACTATTATTACCAGAATCATTTTTACAATTTTAGCCTCATTCTTCAACTCCTTTCTTGTCATTTAGTTTCTAGATTCGATCTTCAAATTTGAATTGCAACAAAAATTTCTAATTTATATCTTTCTTCCTGTTAATTGAATTGAAATTGGAAGCGTTCAAGTTTCAGGAAAATATTCTGTTCCAAAGTTTTTTATAATTCCAAACTGGTTAATTTCTGAAATTCCTACTTTCAAATTCGAAACTTTCAATTTACTGATGGGATACCATTTTTATGAATTCAAATTTGAAACTAACTGGCTCAGATAAAATTATTCAATTTTAAAACATCCCATTTTTTAATATTGTGCAACTTTGAACTCTTTACACTCTAAGTCCCTTAGACCGGAATTCTGGTCCAAACAATGAACAAAACCTCCGATCCTGGTCCAGTGGATTGTCTTTCTGGCCCGGGAAGCGTATTCCAGTCGAAGCTTGGGCCAGGGATATTTGGAACCTCAGAATCGTATGACTCCATCTATAATTCTAATGCAGTCAAAATGTGAGCTAGCAGAAGTAAGTCACAGTTTTAAGATGTATTTTAATTTGTGCATGAAAATAAATTCGCGATTTTTTTTTTAGTTCGAAACAACAAGTAAACAATGCAAAAATATATTTATCGTAAACAAAATGTTTCTGATGGCATTTCCATCATATACAGTGAAAAAACACATTAACTGTCGAAACTGATTTTTCTCAAAGTAAAATTTATTTTACCACCTCATGTAATTTTTAGTAAATTACAATATTGAATGAACTTATATTGACGCAAAAATAAATTCAGAGTCATTATATTTCAATTTATACACAAAATATTCAATACCTGGAAAAGTATAACCTAAATGATAGATTAGATTTGATATTTTAGTGATATTTGTTTGTTCACTATATAAATTATTCAAAGTATATTGAAGCTCAAAATATTTTGAGAATTACTTGATATGGTGAAATAACAGTTCCTTCGAGAAAAAACAGTTCCGACAAAGAACGCGCTTCTTCACTCTATACGATAAGCATTCAATTTTGGACACTTTGTTTCTGATAAATAATAATTTTCAATGCTAACTGTCGAATTTATGTTGCGCAGAAGAATCGTGAAATCAGTTTGATGCATAAATTAAAATCCATCCTAAAAATTCGACATCCTTACTTTAATTCGCGACACTAACGCTATCTAGATTTCAGATCTCGAAAAATTTAGATCCCGCTTGGACGGAGAATTCCGGTCCAATGAACCATATTTACTCAAGTAATGGCTTGGACCAGGATTTCGGTCCAATGGACCAGAATCCCGGTCCAAGGGATTTAGAGCGTATTTTAAAAATTCGAGCGTTATCACAATCATTGAAATCATTCAACCTTTAGGATTAAGGCATTCGTTTTTTTACTATTTCAAATCATTTAAATTTGAAAGTAATCAGTTTTATTCATTCAAACTCAAAATAATCCAATATCCAACATTATTAAAATACAACCTTTGTCAATTTAAAGAACAATAATCGAGTGTAGATATAAATTGTAGATTAAACGACTTGGACATATGGAGTGGTTTTAGGCTTATCGTTCTATCATTGAAGTAAAGCAACGATTGTCGCGATTATAGTCTGATCAGAGCCGTTTTACTATATATTAGGGTGTATTTTATGAGCTCGTAAGTTGTTTTTACTCTGAAAGTGTTGCAATAATACATGATAAAGTAATTTTGAAGGATGATTAACTATGAAAACTTCCCCAAATATCACTACAGAAAAAGTTTTCAAATATTTCAAATGACTCTTTTTAGGTTTTATTACAATAAAACTTGAAAAAAATTATTTTAAATATTGAAACTAGTTATGGCACATGGCCTAACAAAAAGTTTGTGGGACAGCCTTCGAAGTCATATTTAAAATCTTTGCTCTAAAAAATGAAACCTTCTCCTTTATTAGCATACCTTTTAATTTAATGCAAGTTATATCTGGGATGACTCATCTATTTTTTTGGTACAATTATTTAGTAATTGAAGTTTTGAATTTGTAATTTGGGGCAGGTGAGTTACCTGGAAGCGCGGGAAATTCATTTTTCTGAAAACTAACTATAAACCAACTATAACTTTTTGTCAGTCACTAATAAATATGAAAGCATAAAGAAATAGAATAAAATTTACCTCGAACAGTATCCCAAATTCTATTTTTGCCCTTTTTCGACTTGCATCGACTAATCGATCGAACAGAGGACTTCCAGGATCCAATTGAAGACGAATCCCAGACCGGAAGTTGACTTCTTGTTCGTAAACCACGTGTCAACGTGTCGTGCATTTCCAACATTTCTCTCTGAAGTTGTCTCTGATGTTCAGTAATAATACGTCGGTGACGTGTGCTCGGCGAATACTGTCGAGGTGAATCACAGAGATTCGATTCAGACCTGCAGGCAAAAAGTAGAAACTCGAAACCAATTTTACGAGATAAAAGATCAATATGATACAAATGTCCGAGGGCAATAACAATTTCAATTTGCTCGCATGACAAACAAAGAAAGTTTTTATATTTTGACATTTGATTGTTTATCATTTTTCTAGTGCTAATTAATTGGTACCATTGATCGAAACGTACTCTTAAAAGAGACTTCAAATTGAAATAGATGTTTCTTTGTATAACAGCAGCAACTTGGAAAAATTGATAGAAAATATCAACAATTATTTTCTACCTCTGTTCCTCTAAAGAAAATTCACCCGCAGAAGAGTTCGTACAAATCTACAGACAATGAACAAGGAACACATTGATTATCAACTGCATATTATTATAAATTGAGCAAACTGTTACCTTAAGAAAGACGTTTATAATAGGAACTGGATGATGCTACACTTTTTTACCCAAAACATTGACAATAAAACTTTGTAATAAGAAAATTTGATCAGAAATATAATTTAAATCTTGGATTTTCAAATAAGAAGACCTTTGATTGATGTTTTCAGCTCTAAATTTAATTTCCTTTAACCAAACAAAATTTTAAAAAGCAGAAAAAGAACTTAGCTGGTTTGAGAAAGTTACAGAGAAGGAGATTCGGAAGTCGGCGGCTTTGGTCTTGTATTTCGTAGCCACCTTGAATTCGAGCTAATACTATAAACTATGTGAGAGACGATACCACAAATCTGGCTAAACCTGTCCTAAGGTTGTAATTGAAATGGGGTAAACCAATTTGGCTCGCACCCACATATCGTTAACGTGATTTGCCTTTACTAGCTACCCTTAATGTCCAATCACAGTCCATAAATACCTTGGACATCTATCAATTTACACAACAATTTACATCTACACAACATTGTCATTCTGCACGTATCTTATACTTGATAATTATCTGCAATGAAAGTTTTTCGAACTTTTGTTGTTGTGATTATAGAGTTCAAATCCACCAGATTTTGGAGAAGCCTTGGTATTTTTGGAAACCCTGATTCCTGCGTTCATTCTTGTATTCTCAATTTTTAATACTAAGATCACTTTTCCCTTTTTTAATAAATTAAAACTATATTGAACATAAAGAAAAAAATCTCATAGAAATGTCCTCAAGACAAATGTCCAAAGAAGATATTCACTCAGTTTGTCAAAAAGGATTGCTTCCTATTTTTCTTGTCTTCTTCTTCCTCTGCGTTTTTATTAATAAAAGAACAAGATTCCCCTATCCCCTTTTGCGAGAGTGAAGTATTGTGATGGGGAATCATTTACCTTCTATATTAGGAAATGTACTTCATTTGTGTGGAACAAAGTAATTGTTTCATTAGACACGATTAGTAAAATAGAGCATAAAGTCAAGAAATTCCTTTAATAATACATTACGTTTATTATATAATCTAAAAAGCAAAAGAAAACCTAGTTCAAAAATTAAAAATGTTCTAATACCTGAACTTTATCAGATATTTACTTATAAATTATTTAATATCCATTCGAAAAGTAATAATAATGTATAAATAATATTCATTTTAGAGAAAGAAATGAAAAATACCTAGGGGTGTATGTTTCCTTTGGTGCATTAAACATTGATGGATCCGGGCAGCTGGATCTTCTCGAACAACGGGATGCCTCCCTAGCTACTTTCTGGATCATGTCAAGCATAGCAACTTTTTCATCCTGAGGGAGAACCTGAGCTACCTCTTGTAGGATCTAAATTAAAATTTTATAATACATTCATTTTTAGAATTTTTCAAATACATATTTGTCTGTTTTGCATCGCAATATAGAGATCAGCATGATAAAATTATTACAGATAAATAGTACATTTGAATATATAATCCCACCCCCCCTCCCCCCCCTCCCGGGCCAGGCAATAATGAACATTAATCACAATAGAGAGGGGTTTGTACTATTATTTTGTATAAACATAAAAAAATGTAGAAAAGAAAAAAA
>WSXT02100632.1:1287-11456 GCA_011762715.2 Neuroterus valhalla
TTTTTTGATCAAACGTTTTCCAATCGTTTACAAAACGTTTGGAATACGGTCGTAATTTCGAACGTTCAAAATTTTGCATCTCAAACGTTTCTCAAATTTCTCTTGAACGTTTACCAAATTTCTTTTAAACGTTTTTCAAACGTTTTGGGAACGTTTCAAATACGTGTTGAACTTGCAGTCACTCAAAATCTTATTGGTCAAACGTTTTGAAATCGTGTGTAAAACGTCTTTGAAAAGTTTTGTTCACTCAAGTCTTAAAAATAAGAGGAAGTATCCAACGTTTTCAAAATGTTTTTCTTACGAAATATTTCAAACGTTTTTTTTTTACAGAAAACGTTTTAAAAACGTTTGTGTGTTATCCGGATGTAAGCGCACGATGGCGTGAGCCCATTAAAGTGCATATTTTATTCAAACAATGCGGTTTCATTATTTTGTATTTAGTATGCAATATAAGGAAGGACTTAGGGCCCTATTAACAAACGATTGAGGATTCTGAAGCCCTATTCTGAATTACATGCTAAATAAAAAATTAATTATATTCCATTTTTTAGCAAAATAATAATGCCAAAATTTTATCAGAATATATTCTTTGGATTGAAGAAAAAAGGCAATAATAATACAAATTCAAACCATAAAATAAATTAGATACTCTTAGCAGATATAAATGTAGTATTTTGAAATTATAGCTTTTGATTTGACAAACAATAATTCTAGAACTATAATTGCGAGCAGTTTAATAAATAATTTCTGAAACTTTGGATAAATTCATACTTCGACTTTTTTGGATAAGAAAGATATACATTTCAAATTTATTACACACATTTGTCAGTATCAGAAACTACGAGAAATTTTGTAAATTCCAGATATGCAAAGCTTTTCGGAAGAAATACGAAATTTCCGTATAAATTACCGGAAATTTTAGGTGTTCCAAATTTTCATGTATGTTTCAATTCGAAAATTTTATGCTCAATTCCCGCCTCGCACTCCGGAAAAGCGTATTGAGTAGCTGTTTCTCTTGAAAGTTCGGAACCCACCTTAAACTGTAGGTTTATCTGATCTTCAAGCATTTAATCAAAATATTCAGTGCCATTTTTTTACATTCTCTTTCACAAAATTTGTTCTATTCGATAACAATGTTTGTTTCTACACTTGGAGGAAGTTATCGTTTAAATTTCGGAAAAAAGTTTCAAAATTTTGAACCAAATATTGTACACAAACGAACAATAATGTTTTCTTAGGCTCTTCCCAAAACTTCAACTTGAAATCTCTTTTAGCGTGGGCGTGAGTTCTTTAAAAAAAATCGATAATTTGGGTCACGTGATCCATGTATAAGATGACCTTAATTCGAAAATCTTTCAGTCATTTCAATTTTCGAGGCATTGAACATTGAGTCATAAACATTGAATTCGAAAAACCTTTCACTCTAAAAACAATTAATGAAATTTATTTATTGAATATTTCAAAACAAGCAAATGGGAAAGCCCTTTAATAGTACAATCTGTCACAAAAAAGGAAGAGCATTCAAAAAGCTTAACCTGAAAATGTGGGATCGTTCAGGAGCGAGTTTTTGAAGAAACCAAGAAAATGTTTGGATTTGATATATCTCGGAAATGGTAGGTTTTTGGGAAAATTTGTAGGAACAAAAAATGTTGGAGGCGATGTTTTCTACAACTTTCCTCGTTGGGTCGACATGCTGCGATGAAAAGTGCAATTAATAGATGACGCTAAAATACCACAAAAAGCGTATTTTCCATGTTGGACGCTCAACAACAATTATTAGCACATTTCTGTACAGCTCGTTTGATATAACATTTCAAAAACCTTTTTAAATCAGGTTCAATACTGAAGTCAGCATAATTTTGGGAAAAATTAATAATAATAAATATTAATGCATAGTAACAATTTATTATAATTAGGAATAATTTGAAAGTCCTACTTACAAAAAAATGATTTATTCAGTCCAAAGTAATGATTTTTCATGTACCCACACTCACGTTGCCCTCGTCGGAAACAATAGGAAATCTACGGTGACAGGTTTGTCACGCTATAACTCGTGAACGGTAAGTCGGACAAGAAAAGTTGAGGTATAAATTTTGTGGATTTCTTCGAGACAAACAACTTTCTTGTTGGCATTTTTGCGATAAAAACTTGTTTTCTGTGCCAAAAAGCGAGAAAACGCTTTTTTTGGTACTTAAGCGCCATCTATTAATTGCACTTTTCATGGCAGCGTGTCAACCCAATGACAAAAGTTGTAGAAAAGATTGCCCTCAACATTTTTTGCCTTTAAACATTTTCCCAAAAACCTACTGTTTTCGAGATATATCAAATCCATAAACTTTTTGAGTTTTCTCAAAAACCCGCCCCTGAACGATCCCGCATTTTTCAGGTCAAGATTTTGAATGCTTTTCTAGCGATTTTCGCATAAAAATGTTTTATGGTATTTTTTCTACAAAATTTGACAGATTGACTGTACTATATTTCTGAAGAGTTCAAATTTTCAAGTGTTTGTTGTACAAAAGAGAAAAATGTTAAATAGTTAAATCAGAACCTTTTTTCATTGCAAAAGGCTTCATTATTAAAAACTTTTCAAAGCCCGAAGACCTTAGTAGTCTCAAAAGACTACGATTTGAATGCAGCAAAATTTGAAATGATACTTACAAATGCCAATAAATAACTGCCACAAATAAAGTGATTTTCTGTTAAAACTAAGCTACGTTAACTATATGCTACACTCGCGACGAAATTCCAGAAACTGATTATTCACGAAGAATAGAACTCGACTCGCGGAAAGGTTGTCGCCATCCGATAAGGCCGTTGTTGCCCTGACATTCACCCCACCCCCTTGTTCGATTCGAAAAACAAGGGGATGGTATGCCGCAGGAATAGCATTGTTTTCTGTCAATACGTTTGAACAAACAGAAAAAACTCTGTTATTTTATCCTTTTAATGATGTCCAAACGTCTCACGTTTCTCTTTTTCCATAGTTCAATAAAAACGATATAAAAGAAGTTAAACTAGAGAATCCTGACAAATGATATTAAAGAAATAAATAAAGGAAGGAAGAGGTTTAGTAAGTGCCTTTTCCCCGCCAAGAATACAAAGAAATTATTTCTTGTGGAAATAAAATCGCTGTAAGGTTCAAACCAGGTTGCCCTTGGTTTGTCAATTGAAAGATTTCTTCTTATCAAATGACGAAATTGGACGAGGCACCTGTCCTCAGAAATTACGACGTTTAAATATCTCCAATTTTGAAACCCACCAAATTGGCCTTTCCTTTAAGAGGCGATAGTACTTATTTGACTTCAAATTTGTAAGAGATGATATTTTAAAGGCTCTTATTTTTGAAAGAATTGAAATAAATTGAGAAAAGGAAGTTTTTTCGGTTTTACAATTTGAAAGTCTTCTATTTTGAAAGTTCTTAATAGTACCTATTTCGGAAGTCTCAAAATTTGAAGAGAAATTCATTTTGATAGCTACTTTTGTAAACAGAAAAAATGTAGTAGCAATATCCTAGCAACTGATAAAATCTTGTTTACAAAAAGTCCCCAGCTAATATCGAGCGCATTTAATGAAGGCTAACAGAACATTTTAAACTGAGAAACTTGTTACTATGTCTGCTCCTCTTTTTTTATTCATAGAAACTAGATTTTATTAACAGAAGCGATCGCTTTCGAATGCAAACAAGCAAAATTTCAATGATTCATAAGAGGGGAAATTAAAAGTTTTTGTTGTTCAATTTAAAAACAAGCCAATTTAAAACTATTCCACTGGAGAAACATAATTTGAAGCTTTATGTTTCCTGAAATTAAAATCCGAATCTGAGGAGACTTTACAATTTAAATATGAAGACTTTAAGTAAATAATTGTATTCTAAGATTCTTACTATAGGCACCTTGATCAGTTCTAACTGGAGATTCAGTTTACCATCCGCAGAACACATGTCTGCTGCAGGAAGTTGTATTTAACCTTTCAAGTTCCAAAAAATCCGAAAAAATGGTATAAGAATCTGGAACTTTCATCCAGATCCTTAGAATTATTTTGCTTTTTACCTTAAACTTTACCTTATCCTACTTGCAAAACTAAATATTTAATACGATTTACATATAAATAAATACTCAATTTAAATTAATTTGTGAAAAGGAAATTGACTACTCAAGGAAAATTCACTCAGCAAACCATATTTATTCCGTCATGTCCAGCCTTAACTTTTAAATGGAAAAAATAAGAGAAGTTTTCAAAAGTCGAATTAGAAGCTTGAGCGAAAAAATTAAACGATACTATAAACACTTTTTACCATTGTCATGGACTCGTCTCAAATCACGATCTCTTAAATTCATAATAAATTATCGCAGTTCGAACTTTTGCATTTTCCAGATTTCTAATTCGCAAGCCTGTGAATTTTCTACTCTCAAGCTCACGGGAATTCAATTAAATCAAAATAAAACTATACTAATGGTGACAATCCACTGTCCACTTTTCAGCTTTCAGTTTTCACTAAAGATGAGATCGGATTTTCGAGCATTCGATCTAAAATCTTACAACTTAATATTTCGTCGGGTACATTTATGTTTGAGTCTGAAGCTTTTTTTTTACATTCCATTCATTACAACATTGTAATTGACACATCTAAAAATGATTAAAAACTCAAATTATTTTCGAATTAGTTGCTTCTGATTTTTTATTTTGAAATTCCGAAACGCAAGTTTGTTAATATTATATTTACAAATTATATTGTAATTAATTAATCATTCATTTCAGTAGTAAGTAATAAGTGACATGGTAGTTGTAATTGAACACTGTAAAATATGGAACTCGCTTATTCTCAAGAGGATAGTTTCACCAAATTAATATTTTTGTATCCAAATATATATTTTTTCCAATTCCAAAACGTGGGTGAAAACCCAAAAATTAATTTTATATTTTAATTTGGCAAATCTATCTCAATTACCGTTTACGTCGGCAAAGTAACATCAAAATTGATCAAATATGTACACACATATTTACACAATCACACATTTTCGTTATGCAGTTTTCCATTTTCTAATTCAATATGGAAAAGACAATGTGAGAAATAAGATACATATCACAAAATACAAAGTCTCCATTTTATCTGCACTTATATAAGTACTTTAAGTTAAAGAAATACAACGGATAATTTTTCATTCAATTTTGATGCTTCCTTCCAATTTTAGTTGAATACATTTTTTCATATCGCCTTTATAAGGATCAGCATACTTGAACTGAGGGTTAATAATTCATGAAACATTCCTTGTATCTCTTTAACAGCTCTGACGCAAACATTCATATATATGTACAGTATCACATACGCATAGTGGAAATAGTCTGTAATGTCTGCTTTCAAACCTGCATACATAAAGGGTGATGCGCTGGATTCATAAGTAAATGCATAATATCATTATCTTTTGAATTTAAAATTTAAAAATATTCTGGAGCGACCTCTAAGTCAATAAGAGTTCTCAGAATCTCAAACTTTATCTGCAACATCCAAAAATAAGAATCGTTATTTTGGTGCAATATATTTTCAGAGCAAAAAACTTGAAATGAATCTGAAAGACCTTCAGTTGATATAGATAAGAAATCAATTGGATTATTCTTTGAAAAAACGATGGAAAGTCTACTCTTTATAACTATTCTTCCCAATGTTTACAAAATAAAGAATTTGAAAAAGATGAGTTTAAAACAAAATTACAATAAATATTATTACAGAAATTATTAAATAAATATCAAAGGTATATTAATTTATTTTCCTAAATAGAATTTCTATGGATCCGAATGTAGACTTTAAGTCTGAATCTGACAGGCTGTTATCCTCGTGAACAAGTTTGAGAAGACATTTAAACATTGTATAAACATTGGCAAAGATGTCATTTTAACCATTGTATGAATCACTCACACCACCCGATGTACTCAAATAATAGAAAGACTCCTGGAGGCCGTCGTAACAAAACTCGAGCATATGATCGATCGATTAACTTTATAATAATTGTCTCATTATTTTGAATCCAAAAGACACCCTATTCTTTCTCCGTACCACCTCCTTTGCCTTATTTGTACAATTTTTCAATCAGCGAAAAATCCAATCAATTTCAAATACTGATAAAACCCAATATCTAATCTAGGAGTAGTAAAGATGAAAATCAAGAAGCCTAGATTATTTTTAAGAGAGCTCATCAAAAAATAAATACTGCATATGAAATAGAAAAAGCCCTGGTTACCGATACCACAATCACGGTATTTGAATAGATTTTTTGGTACACATATACTAGCAATATAAAACCAGGGTGTCGTTTTCGCGGACGATTTGAAATTTCTCGTATTTTTAACCTATTTGTTTTCTCTTGTCAGTTAAAAATAATTTGTTTGTTGTTTTTCTTCTTGCATTTTAATATTATTATTATACCAATCAATAAAACGAAAAATTTTGATTTTTCAAATACGAATTTTAAAAAAGAATCATGAATTTGAACCAAATAGTTCAATATTCAACTAAAAAAGATAATTTTTTTGGGAATTCAACTTCCACCCAAGCAGTTGAACATTCAATCAGAAAGATAAATTTTAAACCATTAAGGTCAATTTTATACCCGAAAGGAAGAATTCCCGAGAAAATACATGAATTTCAAACCAAATAGTTTTTTTTCAACGGTTGAAAGTTTACCAGAAAATACGATTTTTCAAGAAAAGTACAAGAATTCAATGAGAAAGGGAAATTATCGAACAAGACAGTAAAGGTTTAACATATAAGTTTGACGTTCAATCAGATGATTCAAATTTTGAAAAGACAGATGAAATTTTAAATAAAAAGATTTTCTTATCAGAAAAGACACATTTTCAATAAAATAGAAACATTGACAACCAAATAGTTCAATTTTCAACTAAATACGATAAATTTTTAACAAGGAAGTTTAACTTCCAAGCAAGGAGCTGAATATCAAACTAAAAATGTTAATTTTCAACTAAAAATGGTTGGAACCTCAATGAAAAAAAACGATAATTTTTATTATTTCAAAGGTAAAATTTCCAACCTCAAAAGATGATAATGAAAAATTTCTACCAAAAGACATATGCTTTTTACTAGAAAGACGAATACAAAGTATGTAGTTTAATTTTTTACTCAAAAAAATAAATTTCTTCATTTATAATTTTTAAAAACCAGTATTTGAGATTTGGCAACGGAATAAAAAAGGATGAAGAATTTTAAACTGCTCCTCTTCAAATTCTCGAGTTAAAAATTTAGTTAAAAGAAGTTACGAAAGAAAAAATGTCTGAAATGAGATAAAATCAACATGAGAGGTCTCCAATATTTTATAATTGGGAATAAAAAATCTTGTATTCTAAAGCCTCTAAAAGTCAAAGAAGTTAATAATGTAAAACAAGAAAAAAAGCTTTGTAATTTTAATTGTATGGTTTATAAATTTAATAAAATACTTTAAATCTCGATTTATTGCTGCATACATTATTTAAATGTTAAAACATCAATTTTCAGAATAAAACATCTCAAAGCCTTTGATTCTGAAGCCATAGTTGAAAATGAACATTCTCATTCATAATAAAATAATTAAATTAAACAATTTTGAATTTCAAGTCAAAATATCAAGAAATTTGAAATAAAAGAAAATAGTGCTGAGCATTGAAAATAACGTCGACCCCAAAAAAGTGAAAACTTCCAAAATTCCAACTTAAAAAAAATGTATATGAATTTGAAAGGACCCCGCACAAAATGTATGGCATCACCTGAAGCATAAGCAAACTGAAATTAAGCGAACATTACCCGAAGTTCCTTTTCCATGCATTAATTGCGGGGGTTTTTCAAATATTTCAACAAGAACGTTCAAGATTTTCAAATTCGAATTGTGGCGTTTGGAGTTGAAAAACGTTCGAATTTATAATTTCTAAAATCCGGCTCGTTTTAAATTAGAGGGTTAACAATTAAAAAATTCCAAATTGTAAGAGTTGAAAACAAAATATTTTCTAAAATATCATGAAATAAAAAAAAGACTTTCACTTGAGTAACTGGTAAATTTGAAGCTGCATAATTACAATCGATGCAGACGTGAGTTTTTGCAAAAAAAAAATGGATAATTTGGGTCACGTGACAAATGTTTAACATGGCCACAAAGTTTAGTTTTTCCAAATGTCAATGTCTCGAAAATTTTATATCAAGTTTTCTGATTGGAAGGTGTCGATTATATTCCTGGTAGGTTTTATTTTATAAAATAAAAATACTTTGTTGATTTTCTCGTCGTAATTTTGGAGGGGAAACTTCAGGATTCTTAGTTAATAAACGACACCCTGTATACGAAATCTGCGATTGACAATCGAATGGAGCTGTCTCGCAAACTACAAAAGTTAAAGCTTCGGCTTCGCTGGCTTACAAATAACGTGAATGAGAATAACAGGGACAAGAACACATAATAGAATAAAGTGAATACTGATCAAGATTCAATGCTTTTGAATAGATTCTAGTTTATGAGAAAATTTGCGAAACATCACAAACAAAATTAATTTGAGAGACGTTGATATGAAATAATCCTATGATTAATCGACTTGCTTCCTCAAGAGGATCTATTTCCACAAAAAGAGAGATAAAAAGTTACAACTATTTTCTAATCTGTATAATGTATATGGGCCTTTGCCAAAAAGTTGAAGATGCAAGAAAAAAAAATCTTTTCAAATCGACTAAGATAATTCTTTCAAGGTCAATCCCGAATAGTACAAAAATAGAAAATGAGAAAGAAAAAATCAACACACATATTAAAAAAAAAACTTAATTGTCAGTGAATGCAGAGTTCCGCTCGTTCTTCTTTTAGTTATTGCAACAATTCTCAAACTTTTCGCAATGACGAATCTCTCCCTTCTCGGATTCTAATTTTATGTAAACTTCTTAAATTCACCCAGGGACTTATAGACCTATTTACAAAAAAAATATTTCGTACAAGATTTAGTCATTCGTGATATAAAGTGATAATTATCGATCCTCACAGAATCCTGCAAAAAGAAAAGTTGCTAACTATGTACAGGAACTAAGTATCTTAAATAGTTTTTCGTACGTATGCCGCTTAACGACGAACATGTATAAAAATTGACCAGAGAGAAATCGATTTTTCAAATCGAAAATGCAGATTATCAATCGAAAATTATTTTCGATTAAACTATTTGTCCGGGTTTTCTTAAATTAGGAATAATTCGGTTTGAATTTTCCAGAGAGACAGTAAGTTACAAACTAGGCAGGCAGCAGTCGAATCGAAGGAACGAATTAGGATGATTCCAAGGCCTCCTATAATCAACGTGGAATCTGAAATTCATAAAAGCTTAATTCTCTACATTTTTTATTTCTCATCCCTTTCGAGGGGTGAGTATATAATCAGGGTGACGATTCGGCGGAAGATTTCTAAATCCCGGTCATGCTTTTCAATTTGCCCGGTCAAATAGGAGTAACATATTTATATTTGTCGCAGAACGCAAACATTTATTTTTATTCATGACGTACATTCTAAACACCCTTTAACACAACAGATCAAACATTGAAAAATAAATCATTTTTGAAAAGAATAATCTAATTTTCCACAAAAAATATCATTTTTTTCACAAAAATTGAAATCGTTAAATTTATAAATGAAAAAAATTAATTTACGGTAACAAAAAAAAAAAAAACAGATTTCCAAGAAAATAGTTAATTTTTCAACCACTCTGATGAATTTTCAAATAACATTATGAATCTTCAACCAGAACAGTTAAATTTCAAAACAAGAAGATGAATGTACAACTAAAAAGATAAATATTTAACTGGAGCACTTCAATTTCCCACCATGAAGGTGAATATTCAGACAAGAAGAATACTTTTCAAATAGAAAGAATCATTTTTCGGAAAAAATATAATTTTTGAACAAAATAGTCGAATTTCAAAGACAAAAAATAATTATTTTCAACTAAAATTCGAACAGTAACATTTTTAGTTTAAAAAACCAGTTTGAAACCAAGCACAAGTGTTTTATACTGAAAAAGAAAGAATCTTTAACTGAAGGAATTGTTTTCAAACAGATAAATTAACTTTTACTGGAAAAGATTATCAAATGAAAATATGATTACTCAAAATTAAAATTCAAAAAAAAATGTTCAACTAAACAAATAGTTTTTAAAAATAAACT
>WSXT02100643.1:0-11455 GCA_011762715.2 Neuroterus valhalla
TATTAGATCCCTGCAGTTGGTTGGTTCCCAACTCAGTGTAAAAATAACCTATAAAAATTTGCTTACAATGATAAAGCGTGAACGAATTTAGCTTACCCCGAAAGGGATTTGGCTTAATGGTATTATAATAATAATAATTACTTTTACCGCTTTCACTCTTTGTTCGGTACCAAAAGCAAAAGCCTCTCATTTTACAAGTGAGATTTCGTTCATTGAATCGGAGTAATGTCACTGACAGTGAAAGAAATAAAATTTATCATTTTGAATACAATATAATAAACAAGGTATCGTAGTTCAATCTATGATATAAATGTGGTGGAAATTATTACTGTGTGGCTATTCTGTATGTATTGTAACGTTGTGGCTTTCACATAAGTTAAACCCGTGAAGTTAATGATCCCAACTTTCTTAACGGTATCTTAAGAAGTACATAATTAATGTAGAGCAAATTTGAATCGTCTACCAGGCCATTGAATCTGATATAAATCGGGCTCTTTGGCGCAATGGATAGCGTGCCGACTTGATAAATCGGCGGCCTAGGTTTGAATCACGGTCCGAAGCCCATTTTTGCGCTCTATCGACTATTTGTAGCTCTTTGATTTTCAGAAACATAGCGGCGGATAGCCGTGCATCTGCGTTATAAATTGGCACCAAACTAGAAAACCCACGTGTTTCCTGGATCTTGCAGTATCGCCTTTCTGTCTTTCTCTGTATGTGGTAAAGAGAGGTTGGGTACTTGCAGATATTGTGTGTGATTGCTGTGTATATATGTTTGGTTGTGTAGTCTTCTGTTGAGTTTTGAGGCATGTGGTGAGGACTGGATGTGAGGCCGGTTCGAGGTGGGGATAAATACGCCTCGATGGATTGTCGCTCGCCCGTATCTCTCGTCCAGGGAGGGAGCTTTGTAACGTTGCGGTTTTAACATAACTTAAATCCGTAAAGTTAATGGTCCTTACCTCCTTACAAGTATCGTAAGAAATATTTAGTGGATATAGAGCAAATTTGAAGCGTCTACGAGCCCAGTGAGTCTGATTCAAATCAGGCTCCTTGGCGCAGGGGATAGTGTGCCGACTTATAAAATCGGTGGGCTGGATTCGAATCCCAGTCCGGAGTCCATTTTCGCGCTCTATCGACTATTTGCAGGTCTTCGAGTTTCAGACATATAGCGGTGGGTAGCCGGGCATCCCGGTTACAATATGTTATGGACAAAGTCGAAAGTATTGTCACTTCGCACTCTGACTAATCATTTGGCAATTTAAACCAGCGATGAACAGTGTCAACAAAACACCTTTTTTGAACAAAAATCGACCGGTGGTGCAATTATTGTAAAACACTAACTGCAGGTATTCAACCCAGACTAGAAAGAATGGGTTTTTAACAAGAAAGCTCAAACTTTTTTCTACCTTTTTAGTTATTTTGTTGCTTCTAAGACTTTGAAAATCATTGAGAAAGATCATAAATGAAACAAGTAACAAACTACAAAGGATATCTATTTTATTGGAGTGAAACACAAAATGTTTATAATGCTAAGATCAATTTCATTGAAAGAGGTACTATTTATGTGATGACCCATAAGTGGATATTGAAATCCATAGCGTATGTATTGCACATCACGTATAATAATATGCACTTATAATCAGTCCAAAGCAGCTGCGGGTCCCCAATCATCCAAATAATTTTCATAAAAAAATTCACATTTCTACCATTTTTTATGAATGGGCTTTATTTTTTCCAGCGGAATCAGTTTGAAATGTACTGTGAAAGATAATTTCAGTGATCTTGTTTCTTTCAAGTGACAGAAGTTTCAAATTATTCTTATAATTGCCGTAAACATATCCACATTTTGACCATTTTTTATGAATAGACTCGTCTTCCAAATGGACAGAAACGGTTGATTATACAGACAATTTTGATAAACAAGTGCTTGATTTGACTATTTCCTCATAAATAGGCCTAATTTCCGAATGTGGGCGTCTTCATGCTCATTCGAGTCAAATCTACAGATTATACATTGACTTTACTTAATCAGATTATCAAAAGAATTTACTTTTCTCCATTTTTTATGGTTGGAATATTTGTTTATACTCTCCCTGTTACGTGTTTGAGAGTCTACATAACCTTCCCTCTATTCCTGTGCACACCTCACCAACAACTCAGGGCTGAGGGGGACCTACAGATGGAGGTAGGTTCTGAACCATCAAGAGCAACAGCTACTTAAAACTCAGAGAACTTGGAGAACTCTCGAGGTACCGGGTCCACGACCCTCCGTGTTCTGCTGAACTTCTTGCAGAGTGCGAAGCGGGATCCGAACCAGCAACCAGACAGCGTGGGTCCAAAAACTCTTCGTTACACTGACATTTCTGATCCATTTTTTATGACATTTATTTATTCGAGAATCGCAATTTCATCCTGCTGATAATGTGAATTGAAAGGATATAAGTGGCTTTCATAATAATATTACTTCTTATCAAGGAGGATAAAATGTTAAATGTTATGGAGAAAAAAAATTCTACGTAAAAATGCTCAACGTGGATGTTCGTTTATGAAGGATCCCGCACAAAATACATTGAGAAAAGGTCTCGATGGATTGCTTTCATTTCGCCATATTTTGCAGCTTTTTATATTCCGAAGAAAATCCAATGATATGAAGTAAAAAATTGACATTTCCTCGTCCGTATTGCGTTAAAGGTCGTTCTGTATGCATGCTAGAAGAGCTTTACTGACACTTTATGTCTGTTTTGCAGACATAAAGTCCACACTTAGGGATCATGCCAGCTTTTTGTCCCTGTCACATTTTGTAGTCTAGGACCCCCTGAACAATGGTATTCATGCTCAAAGGTCGAGTGAAGAACTATTTTCCGCCAGTTTATCACCAAATGTGTTACTCGACCTTTAGACATGAAAATGATTGTTTGAGAGATCTTCAACCACAAAATGTCAAAGAAATAAAGAGCTTGACTTGATCCCTGAGCGTGGTGTTGAACAGACCTCAAGTGTCGGCAGAACTCATTTAGTGTGCACCAAAATCAACATTTAGTGCTGCAATGACGAGAAAATATCTTTCACTCGACGTTTAGACATCGATACCATTTTTCGGAGTGCCCTAAGCTACAAAATGGAAAACGATGGAAAATAAAGCGTTCCGGAATCATAAGACTGTCCCAGAGTGGGAAGCGGAAGTAGTAGGGAGACGCATGATAATCAAGGAGCGCTGAAGGAAAACTATCACCTGACATCCAACTATGTATTTAAAGAATAGTGAATACGTATATGAAACCTGTATAGTTTCCTCATCAGACAATATTTGTTCAGTAAATTAGACATAGTTGACGAGTTACATAGTTCAACAAGGAGTTCAAGCTTCAATTTTCAAGCAAAAACGGATCGTCAACAGAAAGATCGCATTTCCGTCAAAAAAGGATGTGAAATTTTCACAAACTTGATGAATTTTCACTGAAAAAAAAAACTTCATTTTTCCTAAAAGATAGAAATTTCCTACAATGCAGTGGTATTTTTAACTCGAAAATGATTATTCTCAACGAAAAGGATAGTTTTCAACCAAATTGTTCAATTCTCGATCGGAAACTAATTATTTCCGTAAAACTGTTGAATTTTGAACCCGAAACGATACCTACAATTCGAACATGTTGATTCTCAACTTTATTGACTAATTTTCAATCAAATTACTGAATTTCATATAAAAAACTAATGATCTTTTACAAGTCGCTGGATTTTCAAATATTCAAAATTTGAAAATGGCAAATCCTTTTTCTTCGAAAATTTGAATTGTTTGTTGACAAGTTGCCTGTATGAATTTGAAATTCAAAAATTCAGTAAAATTTGGAATATTCGGGATAGTCAGATAGAAAAATAACAAAATTTGCAGTTTTGCACTTAGAGTTTTGGAAAAAGATATTCATGATCTACGACTTTTTACGATTCCGACCATATACTTTTTTTTGAAGATGCATATATATATATATATATATTCAGGTTCAAAATCCAACGACTTGTAAAGGATCATTAGTTTTTTATATGAAATTCAGTAATTTGGTTGAAAATTAGTCAATAAAGTTGAGAATCAACATGTTCGAATTGTAGGTATCGTTTCGGGTTCAAAATTCAACAGTTTTACGGAAATAATTAGTTTTCGAACGAGAATTGAACAATTTGGTTGAAAACTATCCTATTCGTTGAGAATAATCATTTTGGATTTGAAAATACCACTGCATTGTAGGAAATTTCTATCTTTTAGAAAAAATGAACTTTTTTTTTTGGTGAAAATTCATCATGTTTGTGAAAATTTCACATCTTTTTTTGACGAAAATTCGATGTTTCTGTTGACGATTCGTTTTTGCTTAAAAATTGAAGCAATTTAGTCGAATTCAACAATTTGGATGAAAATTATCCAATAGAGTCAAAAATCAACATGTTCGAGTTAAAAATTTCACTGTTTCGTTGGACATTCATATCTTTTGCTAGAAATTCAATATTTTCAGTGGAAAATATTACATTTTCATCAAAAAGTTATATCCTTTTTCCATGAAAATTCGATTGTTTCTTTGAAAAATCGTCTTTTTGTTTCACGAAATCAGCAATTTAGTCAAATTTCGAATATTTTTTTAAAAAATTCAACTATTTTGTAAAATATTGTTTTATTCCTTTTTGAAAATCATATAGTTTCTTTGACAAGTAGTCTTTTTGCTTCGGAAATTAAACAATTGACCTTTTACAGAAAAACATTGAAAATGGCAACATTTCATAATTTATACATTAAATATTGAAGAGTCTCAAATTTCAAATATTCGTAAAAAACCTTAGATATGAATATCTTTTTTCCAAAACTCTAAGTGCAAAACTGCAAATTTTGTTATTTTTCTATCTGACTATTTGTGCTTATGACCCTTAATGGGCTTAGGCCGGTCGAGAGGACGAGGACCTCAGCCCGTGATTCGAACCTAGGCCGCCGATTAATCAGGTCGGCACGCTATCCATTGCGCCAAAGAGCCAGATTTAAATCAGAATCAATGGTCTCGCAGACATTTCAAATTTGATCTATATCCACTATATACATCTTAAGACACCGTTAAGAAAATTGGGATCATTAACTTTACCGGTTTAACTTATGTGAAAGCCGCAACGTTACGATACATACAGAATGGCCACACAGTAATGATTTCCACCACATTTATATCATAGATTGAACTTCGACACCTTCTTTATTATAGTGTATTTAACATGATAAATTTTATTTCTATCACTGTCAGTGACATTACTCCGATTCAATGAAAGAATTCTCACTTGTAAAATGAGAGGCTTTCGCTTTTGGTACCGAACAAAGAGTGGAAGCGGTAAAAGTAAAGCATGTAGAAAAGTCAGAAGTGAGAGTTGGGGTGAATTCGAAGAAAGTAAAAGATGGTAAGGGACGGTTGAAAGAAATGAAAAGTAAGTACGGGCTGATTTTGAGGTTAGTTTAAACGTTGCAAAAAATCACGGTATTTCGGCAGGTATCAGTTTTGAGAGTGTGTGAGGTAAATGGACAAAACAAGCAAACAATGGGTAGTAAAATTTAGAACGAAAGAGGTGGTTTTCTGACATTTTTGCAAGGATTTGTAGGGTGGTAAAGAAGGTGAGGTATCAGATGGCACAGTCTTGCTCGAGGAATAACAAGGAGATAATGTTTGTTGCGAAAAGTCCCAACAGAGAACGGCAAAGGGAGGTTGCCTGTGAGAGTTCTGAACCGTCATGGGACACTCGGGTTGAAAAGGAGGTTGGGTCTGAGGAGAAAAGTGAGGCAAGCAGTGGAGGTGGCTGTTTCCTTAATGAATGGCAGAAACGGACAATCGCGGCAAGCAGCAAGAGTAGAGAAGGAAGATCGTCGGAAGATGACAGAAAACGGGAAGAGGATCTTGAAGAAGTAGAGGGTCGGGGTAAGTTAAGAAGAGCAAAATAAAAATGAAAAAGCCGGGAAGTGAGGAGGAGAGAGGGATTTGTTAGTAAGAATGATCAAAGAATTCATAGAGAAAATAGGTGGAAGACCAGATGATTTAGGTAGGAAAGAGGAAGAAACCAAAGAGGATGTGGAGACAACAGGTAGCGTGGGAAGTGAATGAAGGTGGGATGAGCGGTCAGGTAGAGGGTAAGAATGTGCACAAAAGATTAACGCAGATAGAATGACAAATAGAAGTAGGGCAAATAAGGAAAGAAGCAGGAACACGTAGTGATGAAGGGTGTAGAAGTTAAAAGTGGAACATTAGGAGATGTGTAAAGGAAGGTGATTAGTGACATCGGAGAAAAACTAAGATTGAAAGAGGTAAAGAGAAAAGGCGGAATACAGGGAAAGAAGAACGGCCTGTTTCTCTTGATACTTGGAAGGTAGAAGGATAGATTTCAATCTTGAGGAAAGAGAAAATGTTGGAAGAGAGAAAATAAGAAAAGATATGACCTGGCAGGGAAAGAAAATGGTTGATAGGTCGAAATTCATGAGAAGAAAGAAAGATAGCAGAATAATCAGAGGGAGGGAAGTTATAGTGGCGTTCTGGAATGTTTCAAGATTATAAAACAAGGATGAGGATTTCTAGGGTGGATTGGAAGAACGGGACCTAATGATAATGAGACATGGGTGGACGAGGAAGACTGAAAGAGAATAGAAAGCAAGTAATCGCAAGGATATGCCTGTGTAACATGTCATCAAAGGATGGAGTATTGGTAAGTAGAATTCAAGTGGGAAAAATAAGCGTGGCGAGGTATTCATAAGAAAATCGGAACATAGAGAAACAGATCGGGAGGGTAGGATACTACAGAACCTAATGTGAAAGTCAGGATACTTCTTTTGTAAAGGGAATACATGAGAAGACGAGGATAGAGTGGTGAGATTTACAGGGCAAGGGAAAACCGTGATAGACTGCATTTCAGCATAAAAAAGAATAAGGAAGCTTTTGTTTGCGATGGAAGTTGAGCAGTGATAAAGGCTCTGAGCACTTCCTGGTAATAGTGGGAGGAGGGGCTAGGCCACTTGGGATGAGAAATTTTTAGATGATAAAAAGAGATAATAAGAAGAATTGAGGTAGTGATATTATGAGGGATTCCAAATTGGTAATCAGAATGTGTAAAAAACAGAAGGAGGAGTAACGGTATTTTGAAGAGGTGAAGAAAGCAGTAAGTGAAGGGAAGGTATGGAAGGTGATAAACAGGGAAAAAGAAAGAGAGGAGGGAGTGAATTAGGATATAACAAGAGGTTTGTGGACGGAGTAATTCGAAGGATCGTGAAGGAGAGGAAGAAAGAAGAGAAGGTTACGGAAAAAGAGAGAAAAGTAAAAGAAAGAGGAGGGAAAGGCAGGAATGATACGCGCAAGGAGAAGTAAAGGAAACAATAGGAAGGCTGAAAACAAATGAAGTAACGGGAGAGGATGATATGGAGAATGAAGCTCTGAAATATAGGGGTAAAGGAGAAAGGGGATGTGCAAATAATGAATGAATTATAAAGTATGGAGAGGAGAAGGATGGCCAGGAAAATGAAGGAAAGGATGCGTGATTCTTCTATAAAAGGAAAGAGAGGATAGAAAAGCATTGGATTATAGAGGTATTATAGGGGTATAACGACTTATATTGGTGGTTTATAAAACCTATGCGGAAGTGCATATAAAAAGTGAGAGTCGGGTACAAAGGAAGAAAGTATTCCACACATCAAGACAGACTTTAGTAACTAGTGACCTTGATTGTGTATTTCGAAGACTAGGAAAGAAAGGAAAAGGAGGTACAATCCTAGGTAATAGTAAGCTTCACTCTTAAAAATATGCGGATGATGTTGTACAGACGACGAATGAGGGTTGAATTTGTTGTTGAGAGGGTCTGAAAGGTTCGTGAGAGGGGAAGATTTAACGGTAAATGTGAGTAAGACCAAGATGATGTGATTTGGGGACAGAAGGAATAAAGTTGATTAAGAGCAGAAGTTTAAAGGAGGAGCGGTTCAAGTAGTGGAAAAATCCTGTCACTCAGGGTTTTGGTTTCGAGTTGAAGGTAGCATTAAACTGAAAATAAGAAAAAGGATGGAATGAACGAGTAGAATAATAGGCAAGATTGGGGAACAGGAAAAAGAATGTTCAGGGACGATCAGGGAATGAGACTTTGGATGCTTGATGTGCTAGTATGGGCAGCCGTGTGCTAGGAAGTAGAGATTCGGAGATAGAAGGAGCAAAAGTGAGTGGAAATACTCCATGAACTGGGAAGAGAGAGAATGGTTGGTCGGCGATTGAAGAGAGAACGGAAGTTTGAACAGAGGCAAAACACAGAATGCGGATGAAGAAAGAATTTGGTATTCAAGAAAGGAGTATAAAATAGCAAGAGATAGAATTAGTGATGATGGTTAGACAGGGTGAGGAAAGATAGAGGAAAAGTATGGAATCGGAGTATAAGAAGTAGTATACGATGGCGAAATCAAAATCTGCGCTGATCTCAAATACACATTCTTACGTACGCCGATAAATAAACCCCCTTTTACTCTATTCTCAATCTTCTTTCTTGTAGCAGTCCTGATGATTTCCATGAAATTCTTGTCCAAAAACTCTGGAAGAATGCTCTCTTTCTCCTCCTAAATCTACGTCTCTTGCACTATCGCTAAATCAGAGGCTTTTAAGAAACACCACACTCCTTTAATCAGGCCAGATTCTAAACAACACCTTCGGTAATCTCCCTCACCGCCTCATCTACCTCTCCTCGCACAAAAGGGCTCCTCTTCCACTCTTATTCTTCCTCTTTCATTGCAAAGGTGCTGTCGTCAATTGTCCCACTTGCAGTAACTTTCTCTCTGTTCCTACTAGCTGCCCCTATCTTTCTTCATATCCAAGCCTAAATCTATCCCTTTTTCCGCCCTCTGTAAAACCCTTCCCTCCATATCCTTTATTCTTTGCGTATTCTCATGAGCTGATTCGGACACAACATCACTTGAAATTTGTGTACTTCTTCCGTATTCCTCTCCTTCTGTTAACCGAAGCTCGTGCTTAACCTTTGTTCAGTCTTCCACAGCTGACAGCTTTTTAGCTTCAATTATTTTACGTTCTTTTACTTTTTGAAAGGCGAAGTGGTCGTTAAGGATTCTTAATATCAATCCACTCCACTATTTCGCATGCACATCACTTGTTATCTCCAGCTGCATATCACTCTTTTTTGAAATTTTCCCGGTCAATAAGAAGTAAAACTTTTATTTTTGTCGCAAAATGCAAACTTTTCTTTTCATTTATGACGTGCATTCTAAACATATTTTGATACAACAGATCAAAATTTGCAAAATAAATCAACTTTGAAGAGAATATTCGAATTTACAACAGAAAAATATAATTTTTTTCTAACAAAAATTGGAACAGTTTAACTTAAAATTGATAAGAATCAATTCACGATAAGAAGAAACTGAACTTTCAAGAGAATAGTTCATTTTCCAACCAAGAAGATGAATTTTAAAATAATAAGATAAATTTTTAACTGGAGCACTACAATTTTCAACCATGAAGGTGAATATTCAAACATCAAGATTATCTTCCAAGTAGAAAGAATAATTTTCTAAGGAAAAATACAACAAAATGATAAAGGATCAAATGGAATAAAAAATGTTTAACTGTAGAAGTTGCATTAAAGGGCGCGGGGTCAAAAGGGCCTAACCAACATTTTCATAATTCTGCAGGGCGTCGAAAAAACGTTCTCATTTCGAAAGTTGTAGCTGAAAGTAATTGACTTTTAGAATCTACATTCTTGATACCAGGTTTCATTGATGTGCCTTGAGTTTGATCGATTTGTTCAAAGAATGATAGAATTATGAGTGCTTCAATTAAGCAGGGGCCTAACTCGGGGGGTACCGAGGGATCAAAATGGCCTTACTGCGCCAAGCCAGATACTTTTACTTAAAAAAAATGTGGCCTCCGTTGCAATTTTAAGTTTTGTGGAAGGATTTTGAGGGTAATGCAGTTTCTTTTTAGTTTGTTTATTTAAATCAGATTTGGTTTTTTATTTTTGAAGAATGTATACAAACTAGAAAAGAATTTTACAAGAATCGCTCGTAATACTCATGATGTTCTTGTGGCAAAATAACCGGAATATTTGTGAAGCTTTGCTCTACAACGCTCCATTTGCAATTTTTCGGAAATTTGATTAACTTGCCAATAGATAAAAAAGAAAATGTTAAAGCGGTTCTAGGAATCGACCGCTTCATCGACCAACATTCCAACATAACCCAAAAAACAGAAAAATTGTCGACCGTAGGTAATTGCCTCTAAGGCCTGAGTATGACCCTGGAACATTAAAATGTTTCCAGCATCAATACTAAATTCTAGAACCTCGGCAAATCTTGCGTAAAACCCGATTTCTCATGAGACTCAATAGGCAGTAAGGCCCTTTTGATCTCTCGAAACCCCACGACTTAGGACCTTAGCGCTTTTTAAGAATTGTTTGAGGTCAAAAAATTGAAAAAATTCCTCTGCAATACACCTCGTGATAGGGATTTGGTCAGAGGATCCAAAAATGTGGAAAACTCAATTTTGACAAGAGTGTTGGTTAGGCTCTTTCGATCCCTCGCCCTTCAATTGTAGATCAGAATGACAAATTTTCAATTGAAATGATGAACATTTGATTAGTATAGTTCAATTTCTGATAAGAAATCAATTAAAATTTGAGAATCTGAAATTGAGAAAAAAATATCAAATCTTAGTCTTCAGTGGGGATTCGGGTAGAGACCAGCCTGGGTTCTCTTGGGTCCTGGCGTGCTGGGAGATTTTTTTACCTTGATAAGGGTGTTGGGTGAAGACCGAAATGTTAGTACATATCTCGATTATTTTTGTTTCGTGTTTTTCTTTGTGTGGAAGAAGAAGACGAAAGATAGAAAAAAGAGAAATAAGAAAAAAATGAAATCAGTTCAACTGTATAACTTGAATTGTTAACCGTCAAGAATAATTTCTGAAGAAAAATAATAACTTCTGGAGAGAAAAAATAAGAAAAAATCGATTTTTTAACCAAATATGTGAAGTTTCAACAAAATGATTGAATGCTTAATTCAAAAAGACAAATTTTCACCAAATTGTCGGATTATGAACTACAAAAGATCCATTCTCTTCTAAAAATGGAACATTTTAATTTTCATCAAAGGGTATGCAAGTTTTTAATTACTACTACCCTGGTAGACACAAATGACACTTACTATTATCTAAATTTACACTTGCAGAAATTGATTTTCAACCAACTTTATGCATTTTCCGGTATATCTCCAACGGAAAAAGATTTTCAAAATCAAAAATCAATGTTTACCTGAAGACTTGAATTTTCACCCAAAAAAGATAATTGATTTTTAACAAAGTGATAAGAAATTTTATTATTCTCCAACAAGGATGACATAAGGGTCAGTATTCGTCAGGAATATCAGGATCTGCAAGTGGTCAATCGATTTAGAGTAAACTTTGTGAAATTATAGTGT
>WSXT02100654.1:0-11455 GCA_011762715.2 Neuroterus valhalla
TAAAAAAAAACATTCAAATCGGTTAAGAAATACGACCTGTAGGCGATTATGAACACAACTTTTCGATTTTGAACCACAGTGCCACGGTCTCATTAGGAGTGTACTAAATATAGTGCGGCCTTTGTTATATTGCTTAATTTTACTCTCTTTCTCTCTCTTCGTCTGCAGGCTAATGTGTGCAGGTATAACAGCACGGGAGCGGCAATCGCATCGGCCACGGTCATATATTCTCAATACCTGTGTAGGCTGTGAGGGAAAGCAATTAAAATGATTTTGAGATTGCCCCCTCACAGGACCCACCGTAACATACACGTATGTACATTAGTTATATTTGTTTATTGTTATATGTCTATCTGTAAGGAACCCCCTTCTTTTTTCTTCCCATTTCGTTAACTCACCCCCCCCCCCCCCCTTCTTTCTTCTACATCCTCCAGACATTCTTTCGATAACTCCCTTCCCTTTCCTCCCCTCAGCGTTTCTTCAAATTCCCATGCCCTCTTCCTTGCTCTGATACGTAATTTATCCCTTTGCGTTTACTCTCCCAACATATATCCAGGTTTCCTCCAATCCACTCCTAGAGTCCATCTCTTCTCTTTCCTTACATCCCCGTATTCCTGCTCCATATCCTAAAACTTGCCATACTAGGGTATCAAACAACCACATTTTCCTTTTCCAATCTTTCTTGAATTTCCACTTTTTTATTCTTTCTCTTATATGTGCCTTATGATTTTCATTTGCTTGCAAGGTGTATCTCAAATATTTGAACTCTTTTACTTCTTCTATCTTTACTCCCTTCCATCTCCCAGTCCATACTCTATTTCTTCCTCCTCCTTTTCTTAACCTCATCATCTTCATCTTTCCTGCATTCAATGTAAATTTCTTCTCATTTGAATATTTCTTCAACCCTGTAATTAGACCTGCCATTCCCTCTTCATCCTCTGCCATCATTACTATATCACCTGCGTATGTCAGTGTGTATATCTTTCCTTCCCCCTTCTTAACACCTCCTTGTATACTTGTATCCTGCTTTTTGTCTCACAAAACATTTTTAAAACTCTCTTTATTAGACCTTCCCTCATACCTTTTTTTACCATAACCTTCTCTATATCTTCCCGGTCCAGACAATCGAATGCCGCTTTTATGTCTACAAACATAACTATCATTTCTCCCTTCTCCTTTCTAATCCTCTTGTTTATTATATAATTTACAGCGTATTTGTTGTCCATTACCCCCATTCCTTTTCTAAGCCCTATCTGATTTGGTGGCACTATCTCTTTTCCCTCAACGTCTTTCTTTAATCTCTCCGATAACAGCGTTACATTCGACTTGTACAAGGTGTGCATTAGCGTCACCCCCCTATAATCCTTGATCTCCTTTGCCTTTTTTCAATATCGGTACCACATACTCCTTCTTTCCATATCTCTGGCCAACCCTCTCCTCTCCATACCCTTTTGCACATTATCATCCAGACCTGAAGCTTCCCCCTCTTTCATTATTCCTAAAACATTGATTATTTCTTCTCTTGTTATGTCTTCTTCCTCGTCTCTTTCCGTTCCCTCTCTTCCGCCCTTCCTCACTTTATTCTCTACCCCTCCTTGCAGATCCATGAAATAATTTTTCCATTCTACCATCTTTATATCCTGGTTTACCCTCTTCCTCCTTCCTCTTCCTTCTTCTTCTGTTCTAGCCTTCTCCACCTCTTCTTCAAACCTCCTATTTTTCTCCACTTTTTTTTATCGCACCTCTCAGTATATCATCCCATCCATTCCCGTTCTCTCCCCCGTCTAATTTTTTCCTACTTGTTTCCTTCAACACTCTTTTATTTCTCCTATCATTATTTCCATCTCTTCATCAACATCTCCTTTACCCATTTTTAGATCTTTTCCTCTTTCTATTTCTCCTATCATTATTTCCATCTCTTCATCAACATCTCCTTTTCCCATTTTTAGATCTTTTAGCTTTTCCTTTAATTGCTCTTTTTCTTTTACCCGTATCTTCGATACTCGTATCCCCTTCTGACGTCAGCATTAATGGGAATAAATCAGAGTCTATGTAACCTCCTTCCTCTTGTTTTTGACCTTCTCTTTTACCTCGTCGTCCACTATCACATAGTCAATGATCGTCCCTATTTCACCTCTTAAACGTGTATATTCACCTTCCTGATCCCCCTCTACGTTTCCGTTTGTGATAAACCGTTCCTTTTCCTCCGAGCGCTTCAAAAATTTGTTCCCTTCTCCATTCAGTACCTTGTCTTTGGATTTTCTTCTTCGCTCTTCTCCCCATTCCCTTCCTCCTTCATCTCCTGTTCTTGCATTAAAATCTCCTATCACAAGCTTAATCCCCTCTTTACTTCCTTCCATCAGCCCTTTTATTTTCTTAGATTTCTCCTGCCTATCTCCGTTCACATACACTCCCACTATCTTCCATCTTTCTCCTCCCATGTTTATCTCTTCTACCAACGATCCATCAATTTCCTCCTGTCTTCACCTGTCCTTTCCCGCTAGAAATTCCTTCCTTATTCCCATCATCATTCCTTCCATTTCTCTGCCTTTCCTGCTCCCCCTCTTTGCAGTTTGAATCAGCCAACCGTATCCTTTGGGTAACCTTCCCCTTACTCTTTCCCATCATTTTTCATCTAGCCACATTTCCATTAAAAATACCACCTCCCACTGTTCCAAATTTCTCATAAATTCTCTATCTTTTCTCTCGGAACCTGCTTCATTCCATTAACATATTTCCCATTCACCTCTTTCTTCCTTTCCTGTTTCTTTTTGCTTTCTACTATTTCTTATTCCCCTTCCTTCCCTTCTTTTCTCTTCCAGTACCCCGACACCGCACCTTTTACTAACTGTTCTTCCTCTTCATCCCACTCCTACCAACTATCTCGTATTTTCATTTCCTCATACCTAACCCACGTTTCCTTTCCGTTCTTCTCCTCTTTTGCTATTTTCCTCAACTTATACTGCATATTCCTTAGTTCCCGTGTCCAATCATCTTCTATTCTCAGTTCACTTTCATATAATTTCCTTTTCTTCAACATAACCTCCCAGTTATCTTCCCTATTATTCAATTTCCCGAGCTCCATTTTGTCCCTTCTTCCATCATCCCTTCCTGTACTTCTCACTTCTTCTACCAGTACCTTCACATTTATCCTATCTAGAACTTCTTGCAGACCTTCCTTTTAATTTCGCCCTTCCAATATTATCACTATAATCACTTTTATCACTAAATTGTTCCTTTTTTCCTCTCTCTCTCTCACTCTTTTCTATTCTCCTTTCTATTTTTCTCAACCTTCCCTTATTCCCCTCCTCCTTATCCGCCTCCTCCATTCATTTTTCAGGATTGCGCTTCTTATTTTTTCTATCCTACTTTCTAACTCTTCTACTCTTTTCTTCGGCTCCTCTTGCTTCTCTAGTCCTTCCTCTAGGCTCTGCAACATTTTCTCCAAGTTTTCCCACACTTTCTCCCGTTTTTTTATTTCTCTCCGAAATTCGGACTTTCACCTTCTTATCTCCTGTTTTATTTCTCCCCCTCCCCTTGTCTCCTGTCTCTTTTCCTGCATTTCCATTACCTCTAACATCATTTTACGTATTTCTTTTAAATTAAGGTCTTTCGACGCCCCTCCAGCCTCATCTGAGCCCCGTACCTACGCCACAGACTGTGACGTTACTCGAAACTAAATGCAGTATCTCAATAACACTAATCTGTCTCAATCGTGAAAAATATCCATCTCCCAACTCTCCCCTTTCACACAAGATTCACCCTTCCACTAACAAACCCCCTGAACACACATTTTACACCCACTCACCTCATTTCAACCAAAATCTAACAAAAACTTCTCACTAAACGTGCACTGTGTCTCTTAACATTCACGTCGGAAGCCGAAGTCCAAATGTTTGGCTTATATTAACCGAAGAAAAAATTATTCAACTTCTCCAGGTTCAGGTCCGGGGGTTTTTTTTGAGTCAAATTATACCTTTTTCAATCATTTTCTCGAAAGTGATTGCTTTTTGCGAATAATACTTCAACGATCCAGTGGATTGAGATAGTAATACGAGATTGTCGAAATTTTTTTGGTTTGAACCAAACAAATGAAAAGTTTTGAAATTTTTCATGTTTTGGTCCTGAATACTGTTTCGTAATAATTTTTTCAGAAGTGTTTGCTTTTTTTTAACGCTCCTTCCACAATTGCATACAAAAGAATAGCGATTGAAGGGCTCCACGGCAAAACCATGAAAGTCCACCGTGACAAATTTTTCAGGAGAAGGAAAAAACCTTCGCATAAATCGAATTCATAGAAAAGAAAATGAGAAAGTACTTTCGAGATTTTATGAAGCTCTACAGATCTCCATGAACAGAATTTTGAAAAAGTGAATACTTTTCGAGATAAATAACCTCAAAAATCGACTGCGGTCCAAACCGTGAAGTCAATGCAAAATATTTTTTTCTATTTTTAGACCCAGGTTAACATGAAAGGTATGTTTAGATGTTTAAAAACTCATTCCGAGACAAATAGAAGGCTGAAAAGTTAGAAAGTAAGTTCGAAAAATCGTTTCTTTAAAAAAAAATGGATTTTCCAATACTACAGTTATTTTTATATTATTATTTATTTATTGAGAAGATGCTTAGGTCAATGACCTGTACAAATGGGTTGCTTAAACAGAAATACATTCTAAAAGTACGTAATCTTAAGATTAGGCGTTCAACGGCGTGGTTTGAATATATGAACTTGTTTTTAATCGAAGAACAAAGCGAAAAAAAAATCAAAAGAGTGTGTATATAAGAAAAAAAAATCAAATAAAATTATTAAATTGCCTGTTCAAGTCTCACGTATAAAGGTGTGGATGCGCAGAATGTTTTGCTTTATTTTAAGTAAGTTACGCATCTCAAAGGCAGAGGTGGTATTAAAATCATAAGCCAGTATTGCCTAACCAATAAAGGGTCCGTAGGATTTTTAAGAAACGGAGGCCTGAAATCGTTGTAGGCAGGACATTGCGCAAGTAAATGATATAAATCCTCTACCTGATTAAGGTTACATATTGAACAAACTTGACCTGCTACGAAGTTATATCTTGAGTCATTTAAGCATATCCTTCCTCTTTTGGAACCCGAAAGCCTAATCTGAGCCATTATTCTTGTAAAAGCCAAGGGAATTCTGATTCTCAGATAAGAGCTTTCAACAAAAGTGAAAGGAAGGTAAGGATATACTTGCAAGCTCTCGGATAATTCAGCCTGGCAAGATCAGAGTTTAAGAGGTGATCCCTGTAAGTGGCGAGTATAAGATCTTTGTTAAGCTTTAGAGAATCAGCATCCAATGTGGACCACATTCTCCCCAATCCGCACTGGTCAAAAAAGCGTTTCAATTGCAGAAACCAGTTATATTCAGGCTTTGCATCCTGTTTAATCGATAGGCCAATCAGTCTTTCAAGACACGCTTCAGGATCTCCCCACCCATGTCAAAGACTCTTTCCAGCCAATTCAAAGCCTGCTTCAAGATATCATATGAAAGTTGCCTTGAGCCTGTCTCAATCCTGACCGCATAATTAGGAGTGTAAGGAGGGAGAGCCAGTATCTTCTTATAAAAATTCGTCTGAATTTTCTCAACTGCCTCATGATATTCCAAGCCCCATACTGCAATAGCAAAGAAAAGAACACTAAGACACAGGCTGCGAAACAGTACCCTCTTAGTGTCCCAAGAATCCGACTTCGATGAGAAGAGAATCCTAAGGACTGCACCCATAGCTACATTTGAGGCACTTATCCTACTTTCCTTCGCTTTGGCAAATCGGCCCGAGCTTGAGAAAGTGTTGCCTAGATAGTCATATGTCTGCACGATCTCCAGAAGTCCACCCTTAAAAAGGAAGTTATAACCTTGACTAATATTACCCTTATGAAAAATAAGAACTTTTGATTTACCTTCATTAATTGAAAGAAAGTTTTCTTCGCAATACTGAGCAATTATATTTATGTTTCTTTGAAGGTCAACCCATGATTTTTTAGGTATTCCTCAAGATCGCTGAGGAATAAAGCAAATAATATCGGACTCAAACTTTCACCCTGGAGGAGACCTTAGGTTGCCTCCACCGGAGTGGTGTTCCCTTCAGTTGTACGCCCTTCTTCAGTAGTTTTTTCCAAAGGTGATTATGATTAATATAGGGGAAGGCCCTTTTAAAGTCAACAAAGAATTAGAAAAGTTTACCCCCGGGTTCGGAAAGACGTATTTGAATAATAGATGATAGGGGGAGAATGTGGTCCAAGCAGCTCCTTCCAGTCCTGAATCCAGCTTGGTTTTCCGGAAGAGCGTCTGTACATTCAGCCCACCTAGAGAGCCTGGCCAGCAAAATCTGGGTGAAAATCTTGGTTATACAATTAACCAGGGCGATTTCTCTGTAATTTGAGGGATCTGATTTTGAGCCCTTTTTGTGTATCATACAAAGATGGAGTTTTGCCCAATTAGAAGGGACTTATTTTCTCCAGATCCAGCTAAACAGGCCCTTCAAGTATTTGAGCCGATTCACAGGGAGATACTTATAAAATTCATTGCTAATTCCTTCCTCCCCAGGGGCTTTGTTTAACTTACACTTCCTTGAACTTTCTCGAATTTCAATTTGGGAAACATCTGAGTCCAAAAGAGGATGAGAGACTCCAAACCAACAGATACCTAACGCAGTCCGAGGTGGATACAATGCATTGGCGAATTCTTGCCACTCCGCTAAGCTAATATGGCCGACAGTGGAGGCTCTAAATCTAAAATTGTTAACCGCCTTCCAGAATGTCACGGAATTATTAGCTGAAGCCAAGTCATTGAGGTGCGAACTCTCAAATTCCTTTCGCTTCCTATCGATCACGCAAACAAGTGACGTTTCGACCCCTTGTAAACCCTATCGTCTCCGTCTGAGAACCCTGATTCTTTACACTTTTTTAAATCCCTCTTTAATTTACGAGCTAAATAGGAGCATTCATCGTCGTACCAGGGATTCTTTCTGAATTTCCCTATATATTGAATTTTAGTTAACCCCACCTTTTTCGCGATTTCAGTAATTGTACCCGTAAGTTTATTATTTACATCATCGATAACTGAGTAATCCTGAAGGATGACATCAGTAACAGCCATCATGCCCTCGGTGTAGGCTTGTACTAGGTGATTTTTCCATTTCATCGACTTTTTTGTAGTAATAACATTTAGGTTACAGTTAGTGTCCTCTTTACGAAACAAGTATAATGTAGTAACTATCGGAAAATGATCAGATCGTGTTGCCATCGTAAGAGTTTCGAAATCCTCGACAAAGTCTAAAAAGTTAATGTTGCAGGCAGCAAGATCAATCACGCTATTACCTATTGGTTCCTGAGGCGTCAAATGCTTAGAACTATTCAAATTATTATTAACGTTTACATTTATTCTCCCAGGAGCCATGAAGGTAAATTGAGCAGGTGTGTCTCCTGGTAATCTCCCATTTGAAATTACTAAATTATTACTTTCTAATGCTTCTACTATCGCATAGCCCTGTCTAGTAATTTTCTTTTCCAAAGAAAGTCGATTATGTGACGCCGATATACTCAGTGGTAGTGTCTCAGAATTCAGTTGGTTCAACAATCCTATACGACAATTGAAATCCCCCCCTATAAAAATAGGCAAATCGGAAAAGTTTTCTAGAGACTCAGAAAGAGTGTTATCCAGGATTTCTATGAGGTTATCAATATTCAAGGAGGGGGAAAGATAAACATGGCCTAGGATAAATTTTACATACCCAAATTTACATTTTATAAAAATCCAAGACGGAGGCCTAACAATTATTTTATAGTCATAAAACTCCTTATTTATTAAAATAGCAATACCACCGCTAGAACGACCTCTTGGATTATTACGAGTAGCATTACTTACAACAATATCATGGTGTGGTAGCCAACTGAGCCGTGAGGAGGGAGGTACAGACAACCACGTTTCACAAATACAAACAATATCGAGCGGGAGGACATACTTCTCAATTTCTGACACATTGGCAAAGCCATGGACGTTCCAATGGATGAAACGAACTTGATCTCCCGACCCAGAAGATTTATCCCCCGACCCAGAAGATTTATCCCCCACAGGCGATGAGTTGATCTTCGCAGGTTGTAGATATTTCAGTGATGAGCTCCTGCATTGCTATTCAGCTGCATTCTCATTTCTGACGCTCTGGCATGATCTAGAGATTCTAGAGGATGCAGTTCGACGAGGTGTTGAGTCCAAATATTTATCAATCGATGCAGACGAATCGGATGGAGCGCTACCCTTCCGCTTAGAGTTGGCCGGTCTGCCTCTACTGTTCTTTTTAACACTGTTGGAGGCCTGAGAGAAGTTATCGTTATAATTTTCTTTCAGAGTTGAATTTAAATTGGAAGTGATTTCCTGCAATGCCCTATGAGAAAGAAGCTTATATTTTGTAACTATTTGTAGTATAAATGTAATTAACAACGAAACGATAACATTTTTCTATGATTATCTACAGTTTATTGAGATAATACTGCCTTGCCTCTAGTGGCAGAAAGTTTAACATTGCCCGCAAATCCTTTTTTTTCCAAAGTCGAAGCACTCCCTGTTTTATTTTCAGTCTTCTGAATAGCCTTGAAGAATTCGGTGACCACACCTGCAAATAATAAGGATTTCAAACATGACGTAAAAATTTTTATAAATTATTATCGTTCTTCAGCATTACAAATTAAAGAATTCAGCATACCTTTGTTTAAGGTATTTCTCCGAATTCAATTTTCATCTGAATATTATTTTTCATGAAGGTTTCTTGGGCGACCGTTTTCCAATCATGGAAACCTTGCATAAGTATAACATCGAAGGGATTTGAAGTCCATGAACCTCCACTCATCTGTGCTAAATCCATGAGAGTATGAAGCTTCGTCTTGGGTTTTTTTCTCGATTAAAGCAAAATCACGATCGGGCGACATATAAGTATGACCTTTGATTAAAAACTTGTGAACGATCTCGTGGAAGAATCTGTGAGCTATAAGTGTAAAGTACATAGCCAAAACGTTTTGATTTTTATTCTGCCCGCAGCAGTTATTTATTCATAATACAAGTTTTCTCTTCTCAGTGGTAATTTCCTCTGTAAAATATTGATATAAACATGATCCGACTTCCGTAGAACCGCGACCGCCATTATCTTCTAACCATAAGCACATTACACCTGTGTTTCTTTCTTCGTCATGGATCCCAAAATTATAGCAGCTTAACTGTCTGCTGTAGTACATCTGAGTATGAGTCAGCGTCGGAAGTCCAAATTGTTGCTCCGAATCGAAGCACACTACGTAGCCATCTGAATCTCTCCTTCTATCAATTTTTAATTGCTTCTGACTTACTTCAACTTCAATGTGATGAGCCTCTAATTCCTGAGTAAACACTCGTCTCTTCGCTTCTATCGCTGTTATTTTTATTTTCATATTTATTTCATCGCAAGCTGGATAAGTGTCCGATCGTGGTCTTCTGAAAAACAAATTAAAATGTTATTTGAAAACAGAAGTATACCAGGATTTACTTATTCTTTTGTGACCAGGCTTCAAATCTGTTTCGTACTTTTGAAGGAAAAGCCCGTACATGATCGAGATATTCAAATCTCAAGAAAGGTACTTAACCTCCGGAGAATCGGAACGGTTGTAATGCCCATTGTCAGACGGGAATGAAGCAATGTGATTTCTCATTCTTTTCACACATTCAGCACGTTATATATTATTTCGTCTACCAACGTCCATCCGATAGATCGAAATTTCCCTGCATTAATTTTTCAGAGAGGACTTGTGAGCGAGAAGATTTTAACGCGAATGTGTTTAAAAACGTCATGCGACGGACTCTACTCTCCGATTTTCCTCAAATGGGCAGGAAGTATTTAAAACTAGTTTGCCTGCGGCTGTCTCTTGAATCATTATATTTTCCATGTTGGCGTCGAATAATTGTACTTGGCTCAATCAATTTGGCAAGGAAAGACTGCTGCTTCTCGTAATCCGCCAATTTGTGAAATTCAACCCAGAGCTTTCTTCCTTCAAAATCATATCTAAACCTTGCATTTGACCTGAAAAATAACATCCTGATTGAAATTTGGGATAGATAGTTAACACTAATAATGAAATATTGAATAATATATAATAATAAAGTGAAGCACGCAATGCGAAATAAATGTTCGGTGTTAGCATTGTTTTCGTAACCTACAATATAATAAAACTAATAGAATTATTATCAGTGCTCAGAAACAGCATTTTACTCAATCTACTTATAATAAATTATGAAGTATCACGTGCACTATTCTATGTTTATCTTTCAAACCCATATTTCATGCCAAAATCTACAAAATATTGGAACAAAGCAAGGAACATATAACGTACCTCACTTGGTGGGTCCTTGTTATTTACAAAAACATTTTTCTCGGTTTTATAACCTTCTCCACTATTTCTTTTAAATTTACGAACAGTTTTGGTGTCTGTAGAAGGCCCAGGCACATTTCCTTCATCTGGTATGATCATTTTCCACTTTAAATTGCACTTGCAAAATGATAAATGAATCGACCGGCAACACGTGAATCAGCAAATGACAAATGACATCAGTATCGCGAAGGTGGGCTAATGGCAGTTATACGGTTATTGAAAACCACGAATTATGAAAATCCACTTCCGGTTTGAATTTTGATATATCCTCTCACGACAATGTGTGGTAGAATTTTAGAGAAATATTAAGCCAATAAAACGTGTTTTCAAAAAAATTGGCTCTTACACGGTTATGCCGTGGAACCCTTCAATTCGAGATTGTCAGAAAATTTCCAGTTTTCATTAAAACAACAAAATGTCATTCTACTCCTTCAGGTTCAGGTCTGGAATTGTTTGAGACAAATTGTCCCCTTCATAATGATGTTTTCAAAAGAGGTTTTTCTCTTGCGCATGATCCTTCAACAATCCAATAGACAAAAATAGTTAGAAGGGAGTTCGGAAACTTTTCCGTTTAAATTGAAGAAATTGTTTTTTTTTTTCGTGAATGCTTCTTCCACGATTTGATAAATCGAAATGTTGATGAAAGATGTGAGAAAGGTTTCGATTTACATTAAACAAATAAATAATTATTCAATTTTATCAGGTTCAGGTCGCGAATTTTTTTGGAATTCAGAAATAATATATTTGGACTTTATGCATTTTTCTGGTTTTAATGACATATTTTCGGTATATGAAACTTCGGAAAATGACATGTCTTTGGAATGGAAAGAATGCATAGATTCCAAGTATGTTTCTTTCATAACGCTAACTGCAGAATAATGAATTTTCCCATTTTAAATTGTTCTCCCTTTTCATAACAGATGACATCCCGTCGGTTATTGTTGTAACAGTATATTTTAAAAGTATCTGAAAAAATTTGGGAATCATAATTTTTAAATAGTACATTTATTCAAATTACTATTATTTCCTTTAATATAGTATACTTATA
>WSXT02100665.1:0-11454 GCA_011762715.2 Neuroterus valhalla
GAACGCTCCTTTGAGATCTACGAAAAACACGTAAACTTTTGACCCTTTTTTAGCTGTTTCCCTGTCCACCACGTGATGCGAAATATAAATATTGTCAATAGTACTCCTACCTACTCTGAATCCTCCCCGCGTCTCCGGCAATATACCTCCCTCTTGACAACACTCTCCTGTAAATCTCTCACCTCCCCAAACCTTCTTTACTACCTCTTCCAGTCTGTCTCTAACTGCTGTTATACCAATTATCCATGCTTCATTCTGCACCCTATCCAAGCCTGCTGTCCCCAACTTCCTTAACCTCCTCATTTGAATCTCTATCTCCTCCTCTTTCAACTCCGTTTCCCCTCCATCCCTCGTCCTTCTACTTTCTTCATCTTTTTTTCGTTGGTGTAAGCCCTAAAATGACACCTTAATAAACTCTCCACTCCTCACTTTTTATCTTGTCACTCATTTCTTTCCTACGCTTTCTAAACCTACTAATTATCTTCCATACGTTTCCTTCGGTCTTAACACTTTCCAACTCCTCTTCCAGATTATTCTCTCTTCCTTGCTCTTTCCTTTCATACATCAACCTGAAATTCTTCCTCATTTCTACGTACTCCTCCCTCTTCGCGGTACCTTTATTTCATTTTTAATACTTCATTTTAACCCTTCTTTTCATCCTTTTGCAGACTCTTACCCATCACGGTTTCATCATTCCTTCTTTTCTCTTTTGTAATTATTTCTTTTGCACGCACCTTTTCATCTTCTCTTTTAGATCTTCCCATATTTGTTTCAACAACTGTCCTTTAAAACTCACTTCTACTACTTGTTCCTGGTATTTCTCTAAAGCTTCCCCCGTCCATATCTTTCCCTACTCCATCAAAACTTCTTCTCCTTGCTTTCTGCCATCTTCCGCTCTTTCCCACAAGATCAAAGGCTGATGGTCCGATTCTTGCCTTCCTTCTACTGCGAATCTCTCCGTCTCCTCCAACCCTTGCATATTCATGACCACATAGTCTATCACTGATGCCCCACCTTGCTCACATACGTGTACTCTTCGTGTTCGTCCCCTGCTATCATACCGTTAGCGGCCGCCTACCCTCTATCCACCATCCACTCTCCTAAAATATCCCCCTCCTCATTCATGACCGTGTCCTTTGTCCTCTTCCGGAACTTGCACCATCTACTTAGGGACCCCTTCCCCTCCTCATTCTCGCATTGAAGCCCCCCCCCTCAGAATAACCATCCCCTCCTCTCTCTCTCGCCCATAACTTCTTTTATCCTCCCTTCAATCCTCTCCCTCCCATCTCTATTGTACATCGTCACAAACTTGCACGTCACTCCTCCTATCTTTGCAACTCCCATTTGCACCTTCTGTCCCCCATCACAACCGTAAACTTCTTCTTCAAAACCCTTCCTGATCCCCGTTATAATCCCCTCCCCCACCTTAACCCCCTTGGTAGCGTTGATTCTATCATGCCCCACTCCTTGCTTTCCACCCACGTTTCTACCAGTTCAGCAACATCAAATCCCTATACAAACCTCCAAAAGTCCTCATCTACCTTTTTCATCCCTGCTATATCCCAAAAGAGCACCTTTATCTACCTTAACTCTACTGCTTTTGTTGCCTTATAACTTACGATCAACCATTTTGGGGTCTGATTGTCAGCGATGGATAGAATAATGCACTTTTGGTACCAACAGCTTCTAGGTTGATAATGATGATAAGGATGCACCGATTGCTGCTGCAAGAGATTGAAATCGATTGATGATGATCTTCATTTGGATAGTTAAGATTGAACGATAGAGATTTCAAACTACTGCTGTTGCTTTATATCAGATAAATAATCTATCACTCTAGAGTCTGATTGTTCTCGATAAGTAGATCAACGCTTTTTTTAGCATCAACACATGTTGCCTACAAGAGATCAAAATCTCAATGAATATCAATGAATAAGCAGAAACTCACCCCACTATCGATTGTTGTTGATTTGATAAAAATAATGATGATAATGCATAAGATGTTGCATGAAATATATCTTAATGACTTTTTGGTGATCTTCATATTATCTTGACTGCATAATTTATGTTGCGAACACTTTTTGTTGGAATTGAAGATATATCATCATCAAACAATAAAGATCCTCAAGTACTCATGGGGCCTTATATATTAAATCATTCAAGGTCCAGATTTCTAACAATAAGTAGGTCAAAGCAATTCTCAGCCACAACATCTGTTGAAAGATCGACGATAATGCATTACTTGTTGCTGCAAGAGATCTGAATTATTTAATACTGATCTTAATCTTGAATGCGACTGCATAATCATTATTATGTTTATGTCAGGATAATGTTGACGATATCGCAGTTGTTGCTACAGGTGCAACTCAGTTGATGAAGATCCTAACCTTGATATTGACTCCATAAAATTGATGCAATCACTTTCCTTATATGCCGATAGTAAATATTATTAAATGAAGATATCCTGAAGCCCTAATGACTATCTCACAAGTTGATAATCATCCCATTAAATGATTGCTAGCGATGAATAAAGCAAAGTTCTTTGCAGTATCAATCGCTGTTGTGCTCATAATGATCATTCATCCGTTGCTGCTACAAGGAATTCTGATAAGTCGATGATAATTTCCATCTTGACCTTAACTGCATTATCATTGCCGTCAACACTTCCCATAGATTCACATATACTCGATGATGAACAATAAAGATTTTCAACTACTTTTTCTGCTTTTTAATTTATAAGCTTTTCAACATTTGTTTACAAACCATTGTTATTCTAATGAGGATGATGGGGCATCTTCTGTTACTTTGAGAGATTCAAATCAGAAAATGATGATCTTCATCTATATCAGAATCACATTATCATTACTGTGACTCATTTTCCCGGATTAAACGATACCTAATGATTATTAATAAATACTTATATCCACTTCTGCTGATTTTTGATCAATAACCTCTTGAACTATTTTGCTCATGTTAAAAAAATAAATAAGGAACTTTGAATGAAGCAGTGGTAGCGTACTCAAAAGTAGACCGAAGAAAAAATGGGTCGAATGTTTGAATACGACTCTAGATCGAGAAGATATAGAGAGTTGTAGAAAAACAAGAGCTTGCATGAAAAGTTGTGAGGCTATGAGGAAAGCAGAAGTTCAGCTTAGTGGATATGGGTTGGATAAACATTATGGATATGTCTATTGGGTGATCAGTCAATCTTAGTGTTTTAATGTGCATTCTGTAGAGCTCTTCACCTGAGTTGATTGCTGAAGTGATTTATTAGCTACCTATGACGGGAGTATATTTAGGCTTGAACTGAACAAGCTAAGCTTATTCCAAAAGAGATTTGGCCTTATTATATAATAATAATAGAGTACAAGACTTTTTGTCAATTGCGGTAGTTTACTGAGATACAGAGGAATTCTTATCTTAGAGTTCCCAGAGTTGTCATAATTCATCATCATAAAAAAGCCCTTGACAAACCGACTTACATCATAGGTTGTATAATCTAGATGTATTGTACTGCCAGCTCTCGAAAGTCTGCCAAATTTGAACATTAGGAGAAAGTAGAGAGCAGATACATCACATCAGTATAGAACAGTGGATTGCTCATAACGAGGGTTGTACGAGAGAAAACAAAGTAAAGTACATCATCGTTTGAAATTATATTTCAGTTTATTTATTCAACACAGAAAATATGTTTTAGAGTCTAGTTGAACCAAACCTGAACATTGGCACTCCTTATGGAAATGCTCAATGTTGTCACAAGTATTAAAATCAGTTAAGTATTTTCGAGAATTTTAATGAAGAATCTATTTTTCTGTTTCAGATTGTAAGTATCAAATGGATTATGAAGTTTCTCATCCGACTGCCATGATATCTAGAAATTACCAGGTAAAAAATTTAGATATATCAATTTTAAAGTCTCTAAGTTCCTAATATTGCTCAATCTTTCCGCTTGATCAATTTTCGAAGAAATGAACAGTTCTAACAAATGATGCGTGGAGACGAGATAATGCGTCCTTCCGCCCTATTTCCTAAGGGAAGAAGGTGTCAATAACAGAAGACACTACACTCTTCTCTTCCATCAAAATCGATTCATCGAGGAATGAATTTTAATCTTGATGCTGGGAACCTGATAATTTACTCGACGCTTTCTTCTTCAGATTTCTGTCACTGATTGAGTTATCCTTCCTTGAATTCCGAGGCGTACTTAATAAACGTTTTTCGAGCAGTGGGTAGTTATTAGTCAAATCGGTTTAATAAAATCAGGATTTGATTCAATAATAGTTGCATCATAGTCGTTGCAAGCGATCCAAATCGGTTGATGATGATCCTTATCTTGATGTTGACCCCATCGTCATTGTTGGGACCACCTTGCTTGGATCTGAAGATACTGGATATTTAACAATAGAGACTTGTATCAGCTCCTATTGCCATATATGATTTCTGATGAATTCATAATCTATCGTTTCATGACATTATTGTTAGGGACGAAGAGACTGAAGCTCGTTTGAGTTGAGATAATGATGCATCCATGTCTGCTTCAAGAGATCCTTAACAGTTAACGATGATCTTAATTTTGATCTCAACTGCATCATCGTTATGATGACCACTTCCTCAAAACTTGATAACACAGGGCCACAAAAGGATAACGAGGTGGATCTTTTCTAAACTTGCTGGTTCTATCTGTTTTTGGGTCGCTGATTACGATCCTGACACCAGGCAAGCAGGTTTGCAAATAAACTCATACTCAATCATTCAGCCTTCATTCAACCTCAAACAAGACGTGTTAGAGCCACTCTGAAACTAGGATCGTCGACTAAGGGCCTCAATTTGACCTTGACCCAGGCGTGATGGTGTCACATGTTCATTAGGATTTTAATCACCGACGCAAAAAATACAATGCTACGTAGTTGGGAGACCTAGTCCTAGCCTGGATCTGGAATCAAAAAATCATTATCCGTCAATTGTGGAGTTTGACCTCCATTGGACCTTGACCTAGCCGTAATGGTGTCACATTGTCATCAGGATTGCGATCACCGACCCGAGGAATACAATGCTACGTAGTTTGGAGACCTAGTTCTAGTCTGAATGTGGAATCAAAAAATCATGTTCCGTCAATTGAGTGGTTTGACCTCCATTTGACCTTGACATAGGCGTTATGGTGTCACATGGTCATGATACACAGTTCAAAGACCTAGTCCCAGCCGATATGCCAGCTGGATAATTCAAAAGAGAATTTAACTTTCAATTGACCTTGAGATTACTTCCTGAGGTCATCCCGTCAATAAGGTCAAAGTGTGCCTGGACGTGAAATTTTCCATTCCTTCAGAACCTGGTATCGAAAAAATTTTTTCCGTTAATGTAGGCGTTTGACCTCCACTCAAACTTGATGCAGAAGTAATGAGGTCACATGGACACTAGGATCGCGATCACCGACCCAACGAATACAATGATACGTAGTTTGAACACCCGATCCTAGTCGATATACCAGCTGGATGATTCAAAAGAGAATATTCCTTCCAGATGATTTGCAAGTGACTTCTAGAGGTCATTCTCATAAAAAGGTCAAAGCGTGTCAAGACGTGGAATTCTCCGTTTTTTCAGAATCTGAAATGAAAAAATCATTTTCCGTAAATTGAGGGGTTCGACCTCCATTCGACCTTGACCCAGGCATTATGGGGTCACATGGTCATCAGGATCATGATCACCGACCCATAAAATAAGATGATACGTAGTTTAGAGACCCAGTCATAGCCGGTATACCAGCTGGATGATTCAAAATAGAATTTGACTTTCAGTTGACCTTGAAATCACTTCCTGAGGTTATCCCGTAATGAGGTCAAAGTGTGTCTGGACGTGAAATTTTGCATTCCTTCAGAGCCTCGTATCAAGAAAATTTTTTCCGTTAATGGAGGGTTTTGACCTCCACTCGACCTTGATGCAGACGTAATGGATTCACATGAACACTAGGATCGTGATTATTTACCCGAAAAATACAATGATACGTAGTTTGAAGACCTGGTCCTAGTCGATTACCAGCTGGATGATTCATGAGAGAATTTTCCTTCCAGATGACTTCCAAATGACTTTTAGAGGTCATTTTTATAATAAGGTCAAAGCTTGTGTGAACGTGGAATTTTCCGTTTTCTCAGAATCTGGAATAAAAAAATATTTTCCGTAAATTGAGGGGTTTGACCTTCATTCGACCTTGGCCCAGGCATTATGGGGTCACATGGTCATCAGGATCATGATCACCGACCCATAAAATAAGATGATACGTAGTTTAGAGACCCAGTCATAGCCGGTATACCAGCTGGATGATTCAAAATAGAATTTGACTTTCAGTTGACCTTGAAATCATTTCCTGAGGTTATTCCGTTAATGAGGTCAGAGTGTATCTGGACGTGAAATTTTTCATTCCTTCAGAGCCTCGTATCAAGAAAATTTTTTCCGTTAATGGAGGGGTTTGACCTCCACTCGACCTTGATGCAGACGTAATGGATTCACATGAACACTAGGATCGTGATTATTTACCCAAAAAATACAATGATACGTAGTTTGAAGACCTGGTCCTAGTCGATTACCAGCTAGATGATTCAAAAGAGAATTCGACTCTCAGATGACCTCAAAATGACTTCTAGAGGTAATTTCGATAATAAGGTCAAAGTGTGTCTGGACGGAAAACTTCAGGTTCTTTCAGAATCTGGTATAAAAAAAATTATTTTCCGTAATTAAGGTGTTTCTCCTCCATTTGACATTGAACCAGACGTGATGGGGTCACATGGACACCAGGATCGTGATCAGCGACCCAAAAAACATAGAAAACAAGCAAGCCTGGAAGACGTCCACCTCGTTTTCATTTTGTGGCTCTGTGTGATCAGTCATTTGTTGTCCTGATAATATGTCCTTCCTCCTGCCCTATTTCCTAAGGAGAAAAAGGTGTCAATAACAGAAGTCACTTCCCTCTTCTCTTCCATCTAAACTGATTCATCGTAAAGTGAATCCTAATCTGCATGCCGTGAACCTTATAATTTACTGACGTCTTCTTCCTTGGATTTCTGTCATTGAGTGAGTTATAATTCATCTTATTCCGAGACGTACTTAATGAACGTTTTTCGGGCAGTGGTAGCTATCAGTCAAATTTGTCTAATAAAGTCAGGATTTGGTCGAGTTGTATTACCTCAATCTATTAAGAGAACGAGTTGCGGGCATCCGAATCGCAAGAGACAGTAATAGGTGGATCTTGCAACGCGATCCGAGTTTAGAATAATGTACCCGTCCGCGAGGATCCTGGCCCTCGTTAATTACTATAACAGAAGCGACCTACAAATTCAGAATATGCTCTGAAACACGATATGCTTACTTCTCTCGACTGTTATGTACAATAAAGTACCTAACCGAAAGATTCTTGAAAACTGGAATAAGGAGTGAATGAATGTACTGACAAGTGTTATCTGGATTAACGTTAACTTTTCATTATCCAATCTCAACTAGCTTCAAATCCGAGGAAAATATTTCCTTGGGTTCTCAATGTTCTTCTCGTAATCGATCCCTGTTAAGATGATGATAATGATGATGATGACAGTGAAAATGATGTATCAATTGTTACTGTAAATGATGCTAATTTTTCCATTATAATCTAGAAATCTAGAAATGGTCTAGAAATCATTATTCTTATGACTGCTTCCTTTGGATTTGAACATGGTTCACATTGAACAATACAGATTTCTAGCTGCAGAATGAATTGCCGTTGAGATGATGATGATTATGATGCGTTGGTTGTTGCTACCAGCTTTTTAGACTTGCTAATGATGACCTTCATCTGGTTCTTGACAGCTTTATTGTTTTCTAATGTTCTGGCTTCTTTTTATGGATCAGAAGAAAGCTAATACTGGAGGATTCCAATCTTTTGATGGTTTGATTCCTGTTCATTGATAATCAATCATCTTATATCCTGATCACTAGCGATGAACTGACCAAAGCACTTTGCAACATTAATTGCTGCCAAGTCAATGATAATAATAATTCATTCATTGTTTATGTTAGAGATCTAAATCTTTTTGTGATGATCTTGATCTCGATCTTGACTCAACCAGCATTGATGTAACTACTCTTCTTGATACTACAGACAAGATATTGAACAATACAGATTTCTGCATGCTTACAGGATTAGTTTCCGGCAAGACGATGATGCATTAATTTCTGATGCAAGCTTTCCGAAGAGGTTGATGATGATCTCCATCTTCATGACGACAGTTTTGTTCTTGTTTATTGTTGTAACTTCTTCCTTGGATCTGAAGAAGCTGATAAAGAAAAATCAAGATTGCCAACTGATTTTGATGTCTTATAATCAATCATCAATCAATTGATTTTAGGCGATAAACAGAGTTAAGCTTTTCCATCTCTAATTGCTCTTGAGAGAAGGTAGGTGATAATGATGCATAAGCTTTCGCTGTAAGAAATCGCAACCTGTTCATGGTGATCTAGATCTTGATAATGACTGCGTCATGATCATTGTTGTGACAATCGTTCTAAGATCTGATTGTAAGGAATGAAGAAAATACAACTTTTTGCAGCGCCATTTGCTGATTAAATAACGATGATGTGTAGTTTGATCCAAGAGATCCTAATCAGTTATTATTATTCTTCACCTTTATCCTAACTATATTGATGTTTAACAATAACAATTACCTTCTACATTAGCTGCCCTATGATCCAAAATCAACCATTCATGAGTCTTATCGTTAGCGACGCAGACAGAAGCTTTTTGCAGCATCAATTGTTGTTTGAATGATGATGATTTTCTTCGCGATGGAAGATATTTTGTTATCGAGCAAAAAACAATTCTGAAAATTTCTGGAGTCTCGTAATTGATAATGAATCATTTACAGATCTGATAGTTAGCGATGCGCATACCAAATCCATTTCCTGCAATAATTGCTGAAATCTTGATAACAATGAATTGACTAATGCTGTAAAATTTCTAAATTGGCAAGAGATCCTAATCAGTTGATGATGATCCTGACCTTGATCTCGACTTATTTATTCTTGTTGTGACTACTTTTCTTGGATCAGAAGATAATGTATGATCAACAATGAAGATTCTTAAAAGCCTATGGAATTTTCCACGACTCAATAATCAATCATTTAATGGTCTGATTGTAAGCAACAAACAGACCAACGCCCTTCGTAGCAACAAGTACTGTTGAAGTGTTTAATGATAATAATGCACTAATTGTTGCTGCAAGAGAGTTGGATCAGTTGATGATGATCTCCATTTTTATATTGACTGCATCAGAATTGAGGGCCCGGATGCAATAAGGGGACGAACGCTCGAAAACGCTAAGAAGTATTGTTAAACCGTCTTGTGATATCGAAATTTCAAAAATCAAATAATTAAATTTGAAGAAATATACGCTTGTAGAATATGACAAGATAGAACTTTTTTTCACGTAATGTTTTTCAATCTCATTTATATTTTTATAATAAAATGAAAAAATGATGAAAAAATGTTGCCACATTCAATTGTTTTTGTAAACATGGATCGTCTCGACTCAGACAAATATTTTTGGAACGATAGTTTTACAATAATAAATTGCAAATATAGACCTGACGGTAAGCACGTTTTCTTAGCTTCGACGAAGAAAAGTATCGAGTGAACTTCAAAGTTGAAACAACTTCCAGTGAGACATTTGTCCCTAATATCGAAAGAAGATCTCTGGAAATTTGTAGGTCAATTTATTGAAAACTGACGGAAATATATATTTTGGACGAAAACAGGCGACCTTAGTACTCTCGCCTGTATACTCTCCTATAAAGGACTTGTCTCTTCAAAAATTAAACATTTAAAAAGGCCGCCTTTTCCCTAATCGGATAGAAAATCGATTTCTATTCATTTTATCATATTTATTTCCCAATAACAAAACACATTGTTAGACTTGTTTATCATAATTTCTGATCATTTATCATATATTTTATCAAAGTTTTAACGCAGGGACATTGAAACTAGATACTCTCTCTATTACTTCTAAACCTTTTTATACTGTATTGAAGTCATTGTTAAAGAAGTGATTTTTAATTAGAAAAATGATTTCTTTAAAAATGCTATGAAGTTTTGGTCTTTTTCTGAAATTCGCAAACTTTTTTCAACTTTTCCTTTGAATGATGTAATGAAAAATAGAAGCTAACATACATACTATTTTAGAAAGTTCATTATTGTTCATAACTATCTTCTCTTACAAAACTGCGAGAAAGTTGGATTTTTTCTAAGATTTCTCAATTTTTTAGTAATGGAATAAAAGAATAGTATTTATAGGAGCAGTCCAGTGGATAACCTGTAAAACCCTCAATAAAGAAAAAACCCGCAAAAGCGTTTCAACAAAAATTTTATCAATGTAAGGTAATTATTATCTCAGTCAAATTAAAAAGTTAACAACAAGTTGGAAATGTTAGAAATAACCGCAAGTTTATAGCATTGTTCGAAGAAAAGACAGTTGTCAAAAATAATGATTCCTTTTTGACAATTATTTTTTCAACTCAGATTAATTCACTTCAGGTCAAGAGTTGAAACAAAGTTGAAAATTTCTAGAAAAACCACGACTTTCTACCACTATTCTAAGAGAAAAATGATATAAACAATAATCAATTGGTAATAAAAATGTTAAATTACCTCATTATTAGAAAAAAATAATATTCTATATATTGCTAACATTTTTTACTCAAAAAAACAGCAAAACAATAGAAGATAGCGCGAAAAACGCGCGAAACCCTATTTTTCACTCGTGGAAAATTTTTTTTAAACATAATAAAATAGTTTTGTGTTGATGAAACTCTGAAAGTAATTTTTCATTTAAACCTTGTAACTAAAGGCAAAGAGAAATCGTTAGGGACATGTCGATATCCACACTATCATTGATTCTGTCTTAAATTTGCAAAGTCATCTTTTTTCTCAAGGGATATAAATTTTGAGCTTGATGGAGTTTGTGGAGCTTTTGAATATCAAATCTGGGTATATGAGAGCTTAAAAACTCAAGATTCTAGACGCCCTCCTCACTGTTAAGAAACGCTTTATTAGAACGTATCAAACTTACGCTTTTGCGTGCGGAGTCCTTTAACGAACTTTAAAATAAACGTGTAACCAAAATTTCCAACTTTAATAAATTTAAAATTTCAATATGGCAAGAATCGTTTTGAATGAAATATTCTCAATATGATGAAGATCTAATTAGTTTATTACCCCATTTTTACAATCTTTTGTCACATTTCTCTTCCTTTCCTCTCGTCGCGAAGCCTTATTTTACGGCCTACTTGAAGTTCTGACATAATTCTAAAACTTGGAAGTAACAATCCATTGAAACAGAGAGCGATCTGCACAGTCCGAAACAATTTGGGACACTGAACCTTTTTCACAGCAAGAATTTCAAAACAAAAGCATGTGACGGTTTGTTTACATTCTTC
>WSXT02100676.1:0-11454 GCA_011762715.2 Neuroterus valhalla
CCCCCCCTTACCACGTAGCACTGGTATTCACAAATGTATCGGTCTGCACGATAGCTTTTGAAAAAACTAATCTGATGGATTGGCCTTTGGTACACTTTTAGGTGTTAGGAACTGAAGGTTAAGTTCTTATAGCGGCTATTTCGGAAAACAATTAAGAAAGTTGATATATTTTGAAAATTTTTGAGACCATTTCTTTCATAGTTCCAAGCCAAATAATGTACGATATGGAAAAGAGTCGCAAAGAGAAAAACGTTGTTTTTAGGAGCCCTACAAGATTATCATAACAAATGTTTGAATTTCTTGCAAATCATAATTTTGTTTGCACAAGAAATAATGAAAAATAGAAAACCTCGTCTTTTCGTCAAACTATGCAAAGTATTTGTATTTGTATTTGTATTTATTAAAGAAAAGTCCCTAGGGCTAAATAGCCCTCTTAGGAACAAGATAATACAATAAAAAGTACAGTAAAATATCAGGAAACAAAAATTGTGCAACCAGAAAAATCTGAAATTTAGCATAAATCTCTTTTTGAGAGGATAATCAGTTTTTATTCATTCATAAGAAACAATATTAAAAATAAGAAAATTGAATTTCTAGACAAGCTAAGGAAAAACAGACAGAAGTTGTTTTCCTGGGGAAAAAATATAAATGTATTATTTATCGTTTTTAAGAGGATACGTCGTTTTCATATCAATTAGGGAAAATAACTATGAAAGTGAAATAATGAAATTAATGAAAAAATGACGAAGGTTAAGACAGAAGATTGATAGAGAAAAGTTGTTCATCCGAAAAAGACCTATAAATTTGTTATAATTTTTTTCATGGGACGCATAGTTTTTGTTTTAATCGTAAAAAATTAGATCGAGAATGAAAAATTGAATTTCTAGAGAAATTACACAACATATGAAAAAATTGAAGCACCAAAACTTCTTTGCCGTTTCGGACAAATTTTAATCGAGTGCGCAGCACGAGACACGTGATGAGAATGTATTCGTTAAAGCCATGAGAATGTGCCCGCGAAGCGGGCAGATTTTTTTTACTTTGGTTCGCATTCTATTTTCCAAATTCAGAAGGTTTATGCTTTATAAATCAATCCCCGACTTCCGGAAATGATTTCGCAATGAAATCACCCTTTTTCATCTCATGAAACTCAAATCTTGACTGTTTTGATGAAAGTCTAATATAATAAACTTTTTTCAGTGTTTTTGGAATAGAATTACAGTTCTGCATAAATTTCTGCTTTATTAAACGTATATCTCATATCAGTGGCAAACGCAGGCAATTTTTTCGGGGGGGGGGGGGGGGACAAAAAACATTTTTTGACACCAGTTCTTCGTTAAAACTTATGAATTCGATGTTAAGATTTCCTGAAATTTCGGGGGGGGGGGGCGTTCGCCACTGTAATCAATACAAAAATTGGTTGGAGGTATCAGGTAGACAGCACCGTAACTAGGCATGTGCAGACGGTGCGGCGCACCAGGGCCCCCGGCTTTGAGGAGGCCCTGATCTTCGATAACGTTTTTATAACACTGTATAACCTTTCCTTTGATGGACTTCGAAATCACCTTTTTTTCCTTTTTTTTTTAGAAATTCATTGTCAAGGGCCCCTTAGGAAATCTTGCCCCAGGGCCCCCGAGACCCTCGCTACGGCGCTGCAGGTAGGTACCTAATTTACTAATTAAAGTTGTTTGCTGTGAATCGCCAAAGAGGAGGATTCGTTTTGAACCATCTACAACGAAAATCTCTATTATGAATAAAATTTAAATGACTGAGGTACACAAATTTATGATGAACATACATTTCCTTCATTTTCTCATGCCAGTAGGTCTCTGTTTTGCATTTACATCATTTTAAAACTTCCCTTCCTAACGATCAGAATATTCGAATGTGCGCAAAAATTGGACAATAATCTAACCTCAAAACTCAATACTTGTATTCGACTCAGCAAACGTTTACAAAGTTACATACTAATTTGCTCAGCAAAAAAATTTATTTTTATGATAGATGTATCAAAAAGCGAAACACATAATTCAGTCATAATATTCATTAAGTGAAATATAAATATTTCATTTCAAAATTTGAACCGAGCATCCTTAGCATCTGAACATCCCTTTATCAGGACAACTTTTTAAATTCAAATAGTAATGTCGCTGAATACCGTAATTCTAATTCTCAGTGCTTTGAAACAATTATGCAAAAATTTCTTCTTATGTATTCATTTTCAAAGTAAGAGGAAGATAAATTTAAATTGGAAAGCGCACTCTAATAAGGACTTCCTTATTTCAGTTGGCCCTACCAATTCGAAAGGATTCCCACATGTCCAACTCTCCCTAGAGGAGCTCTAGATGTGACTATACATAAGTTGTTTCTAGGTTGTCTGTCGAATAAACTACTTTTTTGTGAGGCTGTGTTATTGATTTAATTCCTCGATAAATTTGAATTAAAAGCAATAATTATTTATATTTGAATATAAATACATACCTTAGTTTTTTATGATTTGAAGATATATTACTATTACCCCAAACATTTGTTAGAGTTTTGTTTTTCATTCCTCATTAGGAATCGATTAATCAGAAGTTATAAAAAAAATGTTGGTATTACGTCGATTTCCATCATGTACATAGACAAGAAAATTTCCATTCTGCCTCAAAATATCGTTTGTAATATAATTTTAGTCAACGACACAAATTTTCAGATCTTCATGCAATCACATGAAATAGGGTTCTGTTGGGTTCTTTGTCTCTTCTCAGAGGATTCACTATTCTTTTTTTTCAATCCTGGTCATCTATAAATAAAACTGATAGGTTATTCGATGTCAAAATTGAAAGTTAAAACCAGCGAGTACTGATAAATAGATAAAAACTATAAAAAAAATATAATTTTCCAAATCAGACTAAAGTTTAGGGTAAGTGGACCTATATTTTCTTAAGTTTGAGATAACCTCAATATCTAATTGACATGCAATTGATGATGAAGTAAAAAAATTTGCAAGGCGACTTTCCGACTGATGTTTTAAAGTTCCGTCTTTTTTCGTTCAATCTTCAATTTCTCTTGTTTAATTATTTTTTAGTTTAGAAAAAAAAACTTATAAAAATATACAAGTTTATCCAAAAAAATATGATATAATAGGAAGGACGTTGAAAGGCCCTAACCTCAAAGTTGAATTTCCTTATTTTACTCCATAATAGGGTTTCTGAACTGGAGAAAAACTGAAAAAGTGAATTGTGTGTTATAGAACAGTAGATTAATTCTACGGATATAAATTATCGTTTCAGAACACAAAGTGATGAAAACACTGTGCTGAAAAATAAAAATATGAATTTTTGAATAAGTATTCAGGAAGGCCAGAAATCAATTTCAAAGTTTGTTTTGACTCTTTTTTCTTCGTTAATGAATTATTGAAATTCATATTTTATTTAACGCAGGCTTCAAAGTCTTCATCCTATTTCCATCTTTTTTACTTCTTCTCGTTTTCTCTAATTCATTGCGAACATAATTGTAGAATTGTAAATAAAAAGATTTTTATATTAACATGAGCAAAATATTTGAACTCTCAAGGTTCAAAGTTCATTTAATGTTCTTGGAGAGCCTATTCTTCAATTAGGGTATAACAAATTTATTATTCGATGAGAAATTCGAATATTTTGTTGAAAAATTCAATTATTCTGATGGAAAATCACCGATTTCGTACGAGGGTCATCATTTTTGAATAGAAGTAGTTCTTTTGGGTTTAAATTCAACTATTCTAATAAAAAATTCCAACACTTGATTGAGAATTAACTTTTTTGTTAAACATTCAATAATTTTTAGTAAAATTCGTCTCTTATGGTTGAAGTCAACTCGTCTGTATTCAAAATTAAAATTTCTTCTTCCTAAATATCAAATATTATGTTCCGTGTCAAGAATTTATCAACAAATCTTGTCTTTTTGGTTTGTAAATTCAATTTTCAATAGAATTCTTATTCTATTGAAAATTTTCTCATCTTTACCGAAAAATTTTCCAGGGTGAAAAATTGAACTACTTTGGTAGAGAATTCAGTTACTGAGTCGGGAATTGTATTTTTTGTTAAAAATTCAAATTTTTCGAGTTCAAATTTCAACTTCTTGTTTTGTCTTGGTTGCAAATAAATCTCTAGCATTGAGAATAAAATCTTTTCTGAAAATCTAGTCATCCCATTTCTTGCCTAAAATTGATGTTATATAGTTGAAAATTCGAAAATCTTGTTCGAAAAATCATATTTTTGTTGAAAATGCAACCATTCGGTTGACATTTTTCTCCTCCTGGACTGCAAAATTTTTCTTGTTCCAAAAATATAGAAATATTAAAAAACGTTATTGTTTGCAACTATTTTCTACTATAATTATGCTAGGAAGTTGTGATATTCTTCTGGAATTTTTTGTTTTTCACTGACTTTTTAGTTGAAAAACAGATGATAAATGAAATTCAGGAAGAATCATTTTTCATTATTATTCCATTCCTTCCACAATGGAGTAGTTTTATCTTTTTACTAATGTCATATAAATATAATAATCTAAACGTCTATTTTTCGTATGAGTTATACGTGTTTATCTGCATAGAACGTTTTAAGCCCAATTTTTTATTTAGTTTTCTAGTCTTTTTTATAAATAAATATGAAGAAAAAATAGCAATAATTTGGTCAGGAGAATCTATTTTTTATTCAGTTGTCTAATTATTATGAAAATAAAGAAATATGACGAGAAGAATAAAGATTACTCTTTTGTTGATAAATTTATATTCTCGGATGGAAAAAATCGACGGTTTGTAGGAAATTTGCCTTCTCGATGAAAAATTCAATTTTTTGTTGGAAATCAACTATTTGATAAGGAATACATTTTTTCTTTTAAAATTCATATTTATGATTTGAAAGATCGTCTTTTTGTAGTACGAATTCAACTTTGTTGCAAATTCGTTTTTTCGTTGAAATTTACTTTTTTAAAATAAATTCAGAATTTTAGGTTGAGATGTCTTTTTTGCCTGAAATGTTTACTGTTTCCTTGAGAATTTGTCTTTTTAGGTCGGAAATTACCTTTTTGGTTGATAATTCATATTTTCGGAATGAAATTTGAATGTTTTTCGAAAATTCGTCCTTTTGAATAAAAATCCAACTGCTTTGTTGAAAATTCAAGTTTTTGCTGAAAAATTGACTTTTTGCTAAAAAATTGACTTTTTTAGAATTTTATTCCATCATCCGCAAACAAGAAATCTGCTGCACCGACCGATCCAACGAATCAAATCCTCAAAACATATTCAACAATACAAATGCTCTCCCAACTGAGCTACGGAGTTGTACGTCGATCGTCTCCTCACAGAAAGTAAACGCTTTATAGCTATACATACATGTACACAATTATAGAATTTTATTCTAGATTCTCATTTTAGTCATCTCGATCAGTAAAAACAGGAGAATCTGTTCATCAATCTTGAATAGAAAAATCTGCTGCACCGACCGATTTAACTAATCAAATTCTCGAGGGCAGTCATTTTTTCACAGAAAGTTGTACTTAATTTCTTGTATGAATAAATTCCCATCTCGTGCTAATGAGAGTATCTTTAAGTATCTTTGAAGGGGTTTTATTAGTTGAATCGGTCGGTGCGGTAGATTTCTTGATTTACGGATGTTGAACAGAGTCTTCTGTCATGACTGATCAAGGTAACTTAAATGATAATCTCAAAATAAAATTCTATAATTGTGCATATAAATGTATAGCTGGAAAGCGTATATTTTCTGTGTGGAGATGATCGATGGACCGCTCTGTAGCTCAGTTAAGAGAGCATTTGTCTGGAAAATGGAAGGTCCTGGGTTCGGACCCCTTCTGAGTATAAGTTTTTCACTAAAAATACTATTTGATTTCTGTAGCGGAAAGAGACAGGAGGAGAAGGTAAGATACATGAAGAAGTCAAGAGAGTGGTAAGGAAGGGAGGCAATGGGAAGTTATAAACAGAGAAAGAGGGGGAAGGAAGGGTATAAATGAGGAAATCGGGATGGACGGAATATTTTAAGTTTTTTCTAGGGGGCGTAGAAAATAAGGTAAAGGGCGAAGGAAGAAAGACAGCAGCGGGCGATGAGGACAGGGGGAAGGAAGAGGTGAATGAAGCAATCATAAAACTAAAAAAAAACAAAGCAACAGGTGAAGATGGCTTGGAGAATGAAGCACTGGAATATGGCGGGGAAGGGGTGAGAGAAGAGATGTGGAAGATTTGCAATGAAGTGTGGAGAGGCGAAGGGTGGCCCGAAGAATAGAAGACAGGGCTGGTTGATTAAGAAAGTAGGGGTAAATAAGGGAGAGGAGTATAGGGGTATCACGCTCATGTCAGTAGGTTATAAAACTTATGCGGAAGTACTTAGGAAGAGACTAGGAAGACAAGTGGAAGAAAGGGTAAGTATACCACATAACCACACGGACTTCAGGAAAGGTATGGGAACCATAGATAATATATATGTGCTTAATAATGTGGTAAATAGAAATTCGGCTCGGAAGAGAGGGAAACTTGTTCGTGGATTTCAGAGCAGCTTCCGACTCCGTGGACAGAAGAGTCCTTCAGAATGCTATGGAAGAGAAAGGAATAGATGATGGTTTGATAGAAAGGATAAAAGAAATATTTGTGTAGACAAGGATAAGGGTGAAGATAGGAGAGGAATTCTGGAGAGGACGTGGAATTAGGCAAGGGTGAAGAATTGCAGGTGAAGAAGAGAATAGAATGTGCGAGTAAAATAATGGGACAAGTGTGGGGAATGGGAAAGGGAAGGTTCAAGGACGACTGGAGGATGAGGGTGTGGATGTTTAATGTACTGGTATGTTCAGTAGTAAGTTATGGAGTGGAGATATGGGGTTGGAAGGAATATAAGAGTGTGGAAGTTGGTGTAGTAGGTTTTCGATCTGTAAATGGTAAAAAAATCTTTCCCCAGAATTTATTGAGATGACTTCAATGAAAATCTTGGACTGAACTGTCATCATTTACATTCCAGAATTTTAAAAAAATGCAAAAAAGGGCTAGTAAGAGGAATGCTGGATATAAATCCTACTTATCTTTAGAAACGAATGATAAAAAAAATAAGAAAAGGAAGAAGAAACTGATGAAGTGTGAGCAGATATTGTCGAATACTGTAATCAGTGGTTTCGGTCAAAACGCAAAACAAGTGGCCGATGCTGAGGGAAATTCTTCTAGTAGTGATGAATTTGACGAAGAAATCGATAATGATTATCACAGACTGGTCCAGATTCTGGATATCCAGGAAGAAACTGATTCCCTAACTCGAATTGAACTCAAACTCGCTTCAGATATTCCATTCGACTCAAGGTCCGGAACTCTTCACCTCAAATCAAGATGTTTTCCGCCTCTTTCTCGAGGCCTTCAGGTACACATAAATTTATTCAATTTTTTAAATTGTCAATATGTTTTATGGAGTTACTGCTTGAACCTGTTCCCATTAGTAATCATTTATTATTGTTGACAACTTCTTGTCAGTTTTACTTACTTCTCCTCATTCTCCCACTCATTTTACTTACTAACAATCCCTTCTCATCACTTCCCTTTCATTTTCACTCATCACCCCTATTATCATTTCCTCCATTTCCTAACTATTGCACACTTTCAATCATTTCCATTCCTTTATCCTAATTTCACGTCCCTCACCCCTCAGTACCAATTATACCTATCCTCTTTCAACGACTTTCTTCCAATTATTTTCAATAACTTCTCATTTTCATTACTTTTCACTTTTCTCTCTTGTTTTCCTTTTCCATGACTACACTCACTGCCTCTCGTCTCCAATCCCTTTCCATCAATCCCCTCTATTTTTCTTTGCAACGCTGTACCGAATTTTCGCTTGCTTCTTTGCACTCCTCATGATTTCCTATTGATTTGTCCAACTTCCTGTTGTCTCTCACCTCTTATTGTCCTCTTCTTGTTTTCTTCCTATTTTCTCAGTTTTCTCCATTTCAGTCAACTTTTCCTCTCATCTCCTCACTTCCTTCAACTCCCCTCAACTTCGTCTCATTCCTAGTCATTTTCCTATAATTTTCACTTACTTCTTCCTACCTCCTCAATACACTTTCCCTTACTTCTCCTCTTATCACTCTCCTAATACCGTCGTTCACGTCCCTCTACTCATTCTTTCTCATTTTCAATCCCTTCCTATCACTCTCGTTCCCCTCATTTTCCAGATGCCTCTAGCAACACTTACCTTCATTGCCGCTTACTTCTCTGAATTTTTCATGATTTTGCTTTATATCTTCTAACAACCTCTTGTCCTTTATCCCTTATTGTACCTTATTCCTCCCTAGTACTATTCACTTTCCATCATTTCAACTTACTTCTTATCCACTTCCTCTCATCACTACTGATTTCCTCTCACTTTTACTCATTTTCTCCTACTTTTCCTATCTTCCTCTCAATTCTCATGACTTCCACTTAATTCCTTTATTTATAGTCATTTCTCATCCATCCCCTGAATCCTTATTCATTTACTACCATTCTCTAAGCTACACTTCCCCTTGTTTCCGCCTACTTCCCAGTAATCCTTATCGTTCTCATAATTTCTGTACCTTTCCTTCCTTTCCTACCCTTGACTGCTTCTCATTCACCCTTACAACTCTTCACTTTCTATTATTGTTACATACTTCATATTTCCCCATACTTCTTCTCATTTACGCGCATTACTCTCTCCTATCCTTACTTTTCTTCTCTTTTCCAAACTTCCTCTCATTTCTTATGATTTTTACTCACATTTCCTTATTTATTATCCCTCCATATAACTTGCGCTTTATTTCTTCTGTCTTCTTCTCCATCTCCGTAGCCACTTTTTGCCTTATTTTTGCTGATTTTATTACACTTTCTATCAATTCCCTTTATTCCACCAAACTTATTGGTATCCTCTACCCCTCACTGTTCCTCCTTTCCCTTCGGTGCCCTTAGCTCCTAATCATTTTCACCAACTTCTAATTTCCTCTTCCCCTCCCTCATATCCGTAGATTTTACCTTTCTCCTTCCCATGGCCTTCCACTTTTTCAAACTTTTCTCCAATCCTTGTCATTTACTCCTGCCTACACTCACTTACCCTTTAACTTCCAACAACTATTCCGTAATTTTAATCCTCATTACTTCCAGAACAACTCCTTCCATCTTTTAATACTTACTCATTCTTACTATCAATTGGCTCCCATCACTCTTCCTCTCTGGCCTCTCATTTTTCTTTATTCCTTTAACCACACTCCTTCGTTCCCGCTTACTTCTTCGCTCTTTACATCATTTTCATTCATCTATTGAAACTTTCCTTCGTCTTTCAAGCCTTACTAACAATCATTTTCCCTTACTACCACTTACTTCCCATTACACTCGCAAAGTTTCCCTTATTCACACCTATTGCCTGTGACTTCCACTTAACACTTCTCATCAACCCCTACTTACTGATGCTCCTCATGTTTCCTTAATACCAAGCACTTTCCATCATCGTCACTTACTACCTATTCTCTCTCATTTCCCTAATTCACTCTGATATTTCCTCTCCTGTTCATATTTCCTCCTAATTTCCTCAACTTCCTTTCCACAACTTTTCCTCTATACATCTAGTCCTACTTTCTCCTATTTTCTTTTGCTTTCCCGCGCTTCTCATCATTAACCATTAACGTATTCTGCACTTTCTTTTCCCCTGTTCCTCTCAATACATCGCTTCCCTGACCTCGTCCCTCAATCTGCATCTTGCTATTTTTGCACACTCTTTCTCTCTCCATCCTTCCTCCCAAGACATTGGTAGTCCTCCCTTTTTAATACCTTATATCATTTATTCTATTTGGATTCCTTTATCCTTCCCCATCTTCCTATAATTGACTTTTCTTATCTCTTCTTCTAATTCTTCAAAGTTCACTCCGATTTCCTTTTCTATATCTCTATCTGTGAGGAATTCTCTCCTTTCTTCTTCCCATTTCGTTAACTCGATTGCCCTCCCTCTTTCCTTTCACCTTCTTCGGACATTCTTTCGCTATCTCCCCTCCCTTTGCCTTCCTTGGTTTTCCTGCATATTCCCATGCCCTCTCCTTTGCTCTGATACTTAATTTATCTCTCTGCATTTCCTTTCTCACCATATATCCAGCTGTCCTCCAACTCTCTTCTACAGTCCATCTTACATATCATTCCTGTAAACTTTCCATCTCTTCCTTTTCCTTCCATATCCGTATTTCTGATCCATATCTTAAAACAGGCCGTACCAGGGTATCAAACAACCACATTCTTCTTTTCTAATCTTTCTTCAATCTCCTTTTTCCTATTTCCCATAACTGCTTCATTACTCCTGGCGTTTTTTTTGTAATTCTTTCTCTTATATGTGCCTTATGATCTCTATTTACTTGCGAGGTGTATCCCAAACATCTAAACTCTTTTACTATCTTCTATATTTCATTCCAATTTCTTCTTATCTAAGTATTTCTTCAACCCTGTGATTAGACCTGCCATTCCCATTTCATCCTCTGTCATCCTCCATACTTTTCTGTTCATTGTTTCTTTCAAGTCTGAGATCAAGATATTGAATTAAAGTGGGCTTAGAGGAGAACCTTGTCTCACTCCTCTCACCAACCAGAAACTATCGCCTACTTGATCGGCCTCTTGTACCGTGCTCTTTGTTCCGCAAGAGGTTTCTGAAACTCCCTCTCTCAGACCTTCCCTCATACCTTTTTTACCATGACCTTTTCTATCTCTTCCTGGTCCAGAGAATCAAACGCCCGTTTTTGGTCTCTCTTCTCCTTTTTAATCCTCGTTTCAATTATATAATTAACAACGTATATGATTTCCATCACCCCCATTCCTTTTCTAAACCCCGTCTGATTTGATGGCACTATCTTTTTTTCCTCAACTTCTTTATTTAATGCCTATAATCCTTAATCTTCCCTCCATTGCCTTTTTCCAATATCGGAACAACTACCCCTTATTTGCATACCTCTTGCCAACCCTTTCCTCTTAAAACCCTATTTCACATTATCTATGCCCATTCCTTCAGTTCATTACCCCCATATTTCCATGCTCCATTCAGGGCCGGTTTAACCCTTTCCGGACCCCTAGGCAACAATCCTGTCCGGGCCTCTAGGCGCAATGCAATCAGACCTTTTCAAGGTAATGAAGGGATGTGAGTAACAGTATGTCTAGTACTGGCAAATATGTTTCAATTTCTAACTTCTTTCTTCCCCTGAGCACAACTTCTTCTCCAGATCCGTCATTGTGATGCCTTTTCCTTCCTGCTGTTCGAAGTTCAATATTTGGTTTTTGTAAAGATATGCTGACACTATTGATTCGATCCAGTATGGCATCCCAGAATATTGTCATTTCGGCATTTTCTTTTTGTTCAGAATCGCTTATTTAACATCAAGCCTCGTGAATCACTTGCGATGTCTGACGTGAGTTTCTGGGGGAATCGAACCTTGACTTGACGCGTGGTATACTAA
>WSXT02100687.1:0-11454 GCA_011762715.2 Neuroterus valhalla
GTCAAATAGAAATAAGATGGAATGCCAGAACCCCTTTGTATAGATTTTGTAAATCTTATAACAAATAAATAAATTAAGTCTCAAAATTGTTAACAAAATTTTCTGTCGAAAAGACGTTTGGTGGTTGGGATGGACGAACAGAAGGTAAACATCAGCTGATGTATAGAAAGGTAGTACGCAATGAATGTTTGAATACATGTAGGCAGGTTTTCAAGGAAATCATTGATGAAGGAGCGCATGGAACTAAATTTAAGATTCAAATTGTAAGAAGTTTACATCATTGAAGAAGAAAGATATTATTTCAGAATGTTTTGATAAATTTCGTTTATATCAAAAATTTCTGTCTGTGAATTAAATGATATGTTAAGAAATTTTTTTATAAAAATGGACTCAAAAACACGTCTTTGGTAATTGTTTTTTTTTTGACGCAGCTAAAATTCTTATATTTTGAACTCAAAATCGAAATAATAATCAAAATCCCAAGGATGTTATGCTAAACCTGTATTAAAATTACCAACTTCACACTCTCTCTTATGTTCAGCAATTATAGTTTTTAATTTCCTGTTAGTTTCACCTACATAAACCTTTTCGCAAAATTTGCATTTTAATAAATAAATAACGCCAGACAAGTTTTCAATGAAGTCATTGTCCCTTTTCTTTGATAAATAATTGTCTGAAGTATTCGTGTTTTTCAAATAAACTGTAATATTGAATTTTTTAGTGAATTTTCTTAATCATTCTGATAAACCTTGAATGTAAGGCAAGATAACTTTTAGATCAAATTTTTTATGATAATGAATCCCATTTTTTTTACTATTATCATAAATTTCTGGAAAGCGTTCAGTATTAATGTCATTAACTATATCAAGCGGATAGTTGTTATGTGATAGTGTTTCTTTTAGTTGTTTCAAATTTTCTTTTCTAAATTCAGTGTTACTTAGTTTAATGCATCTATCAACCAAGCCTTTTATTAAACCTACTTTTTGTTAAAAGTACTACAATACGTTGAGATAGAGCTCTTAAATCATCAAATTTTACACCTTTTTTATATAAACGTTATGTCGATGATGTTCTCGCCATCATTGCTACCGAAAAAATTGAAATTTTCTTGAATATATTTAATAGTATTGGAGAGTGCATAAATTTGCCGATTTCTATGGCCAACCGACCATCTGGATAGCTGGAAGGTAGATATAACAAAATAACTCTTTTCTTGCATATAAAATTTACATCTTATAAAGACCATCACTCTGTAAATTATGAATCATTTATCGCTTATCAAATCAGAGAAAGTTTTATAGAAAATCACGAAATTAAATTAGGTACAAAGAAATTTAATAAGAGGGACAACCTGTTAGGATGAGAGAAACGAGTAAGAATTGAACAATCACCGTAAAATTCAAATATATTTCAAAGCCAACATGAAGATCGTTTCAATATGAGATCCGTGAAAGTTGAAATTTACGCATGATCGTTGATGATCCAATGAATATAGATCATTCGAGAAAATGATTAACAGAAGTCAAATGCTTACACATGGAATATTAAATCGCCCTTTCGCACAGAATATTTTTTACGAAGACGTGCACGCATCATATACACATAAAGACATATAACAAAAAAAGTTCGCAATGTAAAATCATATATTATAAGAAAATCAATGATAGACGTGTAGATAACGTATCCCAGTTAAAAATGTGAATCCAAGCAAAGCAAAAAATTGTGATAAATGTGTCGGGAGGTTTTCCTACGAGTTGTTGCTATTTACGTGGACTTGTTGAAGAGAAGAGGATGATTTTTTACCAAAGATAGTGACTGGCGATTATAAACTGCGCTGAGCGTCGTTTCAAGCCGGATTGATCTGATTTAGCGGCACTTAAATCATCATCTTTGAAAATGACAAGATCCCACACGTATCGATCCAGAAAACCACCCAAACAGAAATGCTTTTGATCGTCATTGATATTATGTTAATTCGATTGTATTGTAAGCAACAAACCACGCTGAAAACACAATATTCACAATATTTAAATTCAATAAATTACAAAAGTAACGAGCGCATTTAACTCCAAATTAATCTTACTATTAAATACCTCGTTTGGATCCAATCACTGTTCCGCACAATTGTGTTTCACAAATTTAAAACATTAAATTGCCTTTCTGGCTTACGTCCTTTCGCAAGCAGCGTATTGTTAGATAAGAAGAGGTAACTAGCCGCGCAAATCACGACGGGATAAATTTCCACTCACCATTGTCCATTATTGCGCGCTTTTTGGAAACTACCAATCGCCTTAATTGGAACTTGCGACATGTGATCGATCTATTTTACCGCGCTGTGACAAATTGAGCGCGAAGCTACGCCAGAGCCACATTCTAAATCTGATCCATCGCAATCATTTCAAATAACTTACGCGCTTGAATTTAAATGGTTCACCTCACAAAGACGATAATAAAACTGGCAAAAAGTGTAAGTTTGGGTCTTTAGGAAAAATCCAATTTGTAGAAACAGGAAATCATCCAAAAAATTTGTTTTTAAAAATAATTTAAACTTATACAGCAATGTTGCGCAGAAATACCAACAGAAATTTAGAGGCAATATTTTGACAACATTTTGTGGACATTTTCCAGACACATAGGCGAGCGCAATCCAATATTATTTTGAAACATTGTTAGAATATTCTGGGCAGGGCCGGCGGAAGTAGTGGGGTGAGTGGGGAAGTTCCCCCACTCGAAAAATCAGCCAGTAATGAGATTTTTCTGAAAAATCGGTCCTAATTTCACTTTCTGCCGGTTTTCCCCACTCGGGCATAAGCTGTTCCGCCGGCGCTGATTCTGGGCAGACATTGTCTGGGTCGGAAATTTACAAGTTACTCGAATTTCGCTGTTTTATTCATTTGGAATGTTTCCAATTTTCCCATTAAATAATCTAACAACATTCCTGCTATATTGCCTGTTATGTGGTAAATGAGTAAAAAGAGCAATGAGTATTATTATATCTAAGAATCTAAAAATTGGTTTGTGGTCTGGATGCACTGAATCTGAAGGTATTCTTTTTGCCGCGAGAGCATTCAATTGATACAAAAATCTATATCAATATAAAGAAACAGAAGACTAATACATTTTTGGATTATTGGGTTGCAGTTTAAAACTAAACCTTCAGATTTAGTGTGATGCTTTACAACTGGAATCAGGAAGTTAGAAAATCATAAATTTGGATAATTTGAATTTCGATAGTAAATAGCACTTTCATAATATAGATAACTATATAGACTCCACAGATGAACCACTTGGATTTCCTGTCGCATTTTCGGTAAAACCTGAAATGAAGTAAAGAAGTTTGACTGAAATGGCCTTTAGGCCAGTAGAAATAGACATGGAAAATAGAAAATTTATTTATAGTTACAAAAGTTTTCAAACTTTGGTGAAGCATTCAGTACACTTGAGTGATACTGATTATGAAGTTGCAACCCTTTATCTTGACCGGAACATGTCGGAAATCCCGAATTAATAAATATTGTTGTTATGATTGCGGAGGAAATAACAAAAGTTTTGCAAACTTTCCACATCGATGAAAGTTGCAATTAACTTCTGCCTTTGAACTTGCAACCTCTAATACAGTACGGAAACGATTGTTTGATCGAAAAAATGTCGTTTCTTATCCCCATCTGCCAATAAAAAATCCAAAAGTTTTGCAACATTAGAATTCTGATTAAAATATTGTTCTTCGATTCGGATTCATTTTGCCACTCATTGCAAACAACAGAAAATGTATTATTTGAAAAAAAAGTTTTTTTTTTATAAAAAAGACCTAGGAATGATTATAAAGTTTTCAAGAATAGTTGCAAACACAGATGTTTGTCTGTGAAATCATATAATTTGTTTGCAACCTCGTGCGCGTCACGGAAATTAGAGTAAAGTTTAAAAAAAATTATCAACTTATTTTTAGCCTACTAATAAAAGCTAAAATTTTGCGAATTTTGAATACTGATTGAAATATTCTTATTTAAATTCGATTCATTTTGCAACCTATTGCAAACAACGGAAAATGTATTGTTTAATACAATAGTTTTTTCTATTGAAAAAAATCTAGGAATAAATAAAAAAGTTTCAAAAATAGTTTCAAACACAGATGTTTGTCTTCAAAATCATATCATTTTTTCGCAACCTCGTTTGCATCACGGAAATTAGGGTAAAAAAAAATTATCAACTTTTTTTTAGCCAATCAATAAAATCAAAAGTTTAGCAAATTCTCATTGTTATTGAAAGCGATCAGTAACATTTTTTAACCACACGCACGCATAAGATGTATCTATATTTTTACAAATACTAGGAATCGTAACGTTTTGAATGACACCTCGGAAACTATTGAATCGGTCTGCAGCCATTCCATTGACATGCGTGGACATGACATCTTTATTAATAGTTTACACTATTGAACTAGAGTTTTACAAAGAAATGGTATCAAGACTTATCTGATCGTTTTCTCCGTATAATCGATTGGTCAAGTTATTTTGGGGAAATGATAATATTTAGGGTAATGTGTGTTATATATTTTTTTTAAACAATTGCGAATGACTTGAAAATATAATGGAACCAACCGCAAAACAATCCCTTTTGAATGAGACCAACCCCCCATAAAATTGGTTCAGTATGTATGTATGTATGCATGTATTTGTGTGTGTGTGCATGCATGTATGTATGTATGTATGTATGTATGTATGTATTTATTTATGTCTGTACGTTAGCACGATAACTTCCAAAAAAAAAATCGATTTGATTGGCCTTTGGTACACTCTTTCAGTGTAAGAAACTGAAGTTCGTGTAGCACGTAAAAAGTGAAACAATTTACCCTTATCATTTTTTCGATAAAAACAATATTGTCAGGGTTATGGCATTTTCAAAATTCGAAAATATAAAAGAAAATGAGAATTTTTAGCCAAATAACGCAAGATTGAAAAGAAAGTCAGAAAGAAAAAATGTTTCTTCGTGGGAGCCCTACAAGATAGTGAATACAACATCTTGAGTTTTCTGAAAGAATCAAAAATTCCCATTTTGATCGCACGAAAAATAATTAAAAATAAAATGTGAACTTAATAATATTCGAAATCTTTCCAAGATTCAAAAATTGTAAGTAAGGTTTCTTATAGTAGGTAAAAAGTAAACCAATCCATCCTCATCATTTCTTTTGATGAGAACGAAATTGTCCGGGTTGTGATTTTTTCAAAATGAAAAAATATAAACGAAAATGAGGATTTTTAGCCAAACAACGCAAGATATGAAAAAAATTTTCAAGAAAAAAATGTTTCTTTTTTGGATCCTTCTAGGATGATCTTAACAACTTTTCGAGTTTTCTAAAAAAATCGAAAATGCAAATTTCGGTCGCACAAAAAATAATTACACATAGAAAGATTCATCCTTCGGTCAAACTATGCAACGTACGGGAAAATATAAATGAACAAAACTTGTGCACCAAAAAAAGATCTACAAATTTGGTAAAATTCATAACTGGATGAGATAAACTTCAATTCAAAAAAATATGTTCCGTTGAATAACCAAGTTTGCAAATTTTTTCAGTAACGGAAAACTTTCTCTGCAACAATAGCTTAGCTAGCAGAACTTCTGCAAATGGTTGGAAATTACGTAAAAATGCAAAGTATCAATATTTGTAAATAGATTCAGGATCCGTATTTCGTACACGGTTGCAAAGTTACTAATAGATAAATACTATCATTTTCTCTATTTGCACCCGAATTTTAAAACTTTTGTTATTATTTCGATACTCGTGTATAAAAAAAGGAGCATCGAGGATAAAAATCTGATAAATACATGACGCGTTTGAAAAAAATGGTTGCCAATGTTTGTATATGTACCTCAATGTTTTGCCTTCGTTTTGTCTATTTTGCAGAACTTTTGTAATTTTCATGAACAAATTATACTAAAAAAACCTTAAAAAATGGCAAAAAACATGTTTCCGTAACGTCTGCATGGTTAAAAACTTAATAAATGTTGTAAAATACAAGAAGGAGCAGTATTTCTAGTTTGCAGAACTTTTAGATTTTTCTCTTGAAAATTAGAGCAATAAAACATTTTTTGCAATTTAAACAATGTTGCGTGCATCACAAACTTCTGCAAAATTTTATAGTTTATTTTTGTCTATGTACAAACGCATATCCACATTTTAAAAACTTTTGGAGTCATAGTTAATTTAGTGGCCTTTACTTCAAAAAGTGACTTAGAAGTGACGTCGAAATAATAAGAAACTAGAAGTAACAAATTTGACTGCCTGGTCGCCCAGCCCATTTTAAATCATTTATATGCAATGAAAACCCAGGAACCACTCGAAAAGTTCCTTCGCTCAAGAGATTTTGATATAATCTCTTATCGGTCCGAAAAGACGTAAAAACCGAACAGAAGTCGTGAAGGTGGTAATATTAAACATGTTTACGGGGAAAATTCTGAGATTAGACCATTTCTATTTCAACTACTTTGTTTTTGTGAGATCTTGGCAACCTACGTAACAAGGAAGTGGCGAAGAAAGTCATAATACATCAAAATGATACGTTTAAAAACTGAAACTTTTCATCTAGTTGGGAGGTTCAACACAAAGTTGACTAATTTTAAAATCAAACGAAATAAATACAAACTGTCTAAGAAATTAGGATAGAAAGTATTAATATTAATATAATATCTTGGGATGCATTAACTTAATTGTTTAATGACAGACTTCGTTCCATGATTCGGTATCTGGTATATTTGAATTTATAGTTTCAAGTTCATTTTTGCTAACCGATCTCTTTTTGGATGAATGTGATGTTAAGTACAATTAAATTTGTGAAATGCTCTTATTCCTCCATATTTAATCTAATTTTGTTCATTAAAATAGTACTTGATGATTCATGGGTTGAACTGAAATTAAGAAAATTTACGCGTAACTATAGAATAATTTTATAAATTGTGCCATTCTTCCAGTTGGAGAGATTTACCTGAGACATCTCCATATATTTTTATGTCTTTATAGTTTTATATCTTTTAATAAGAAAATCATCTTCAAAAGTTGAGATGGGTAAATGAAGTACTATTTTTAGCATATACCATAGCTTGTCACACTTTACGCTCTTCAAATACAAACTACGAAATTTGCGTTCGCTTACAGCCTTATTTGTATTGTATTTCGAATTGCTAAAATTTAAAGTTTGAAGTACTGTCACATTCGTTAGATCTGTAATAACTTTCTTAATCAAATTACATATTATAAAACGGTATTCTAAATTAATATTTTTATTAAACCTTCTCGTTTTTCGGCATTGCTTTTTATGTGGAAGATGTGAAAATTAGTGACAATTCTTCGTAATGTTTTCATTCTTTTACTATATTATTTAATTATTCACACTAAACTTATGAATGATTGTTTTTCTTACTTATATTGTTATATCTTCATAAATTTATTATACATAATTGAGTGACATTGTGAGAGAAGGACAAATATTCGATGAGCTGTTTTAAATTTTCGCGGGCAGGGTTGCGAGCTGAGAGGGGGAAATGCTTTCTAGATTCCAACTGAAGACGGCTCTGTTTGCGCAGCAAATATGATCAAAAAAATGCATGCGCGTCGTACTACCGTGAGTTGCAATGGATCCAATTTTAGTGAATAATGGATAGATGGGTGAAAAATAAACTAATGAAATGGGAATTTGTTTCAACAAAGAGTGTACTTTGATATTGACAAAATTTGTTATTATTTTCATGACGATGTTCTTGCTATGTTACTCTCAAACATTTTTTCAATACAAAATGTTATAATTGAGTGATTCAGAGGTATTTGATAACATAAGCGAGGATACAAAAAAGAGTAAATGGACGGAGTACTTCAAAAGACTGTTGGGGAGGGAAGAATGAAAGATTAGAGAAGAAGAGAAGAAGGTGATAGAGAAAGGAGAGGAAGATAGGAATGATATAAGCAGGGAGGAAGTAAACAAGGCAATAGAGAAGCTAAAAAAATTAGGCTACAGGAGAGGATGGCTAGAGAAGGGAGCTCTGAAGCAGGGGTGTCCAACGTAAGGTTTGCGCGATTCTCCTTGCTTCTCCTTCTCCGAGCGCTTCATCAAGAATCGTCCCTCGGTCCGCCACGGGCTTCATCTGAATACGCCTGACCACGCCTACTTGCGCGCACTGTACGCACGGCCCGGTCGCCGAGGGACCCCTTTCCACATCGCGATCACCGCATGAACGCATCCAAGGTGGTAAGAGAGAGGATTGACGAGTGACAGTTATTTACACCGTTGCTTACGCGTTGGATACCTCTGCTCTAAAGTATGGAGGGGAAGGTATGAGAGAAGAGGTGTGGAGTATCTGTAACGAAGTATGGAAAGGAGGAGGATGGCTTGAAGAATGCAGGATGGGATCAGTGATTCCAATAATTAAAAAAGAAGAGGGCAAAAAGGTAGAGGATTAGAGAAGTCTCACTCTGATGTCGGTGGGGTTTAAGATATATGCAAAAGTGCTCAGAAACAGGTTAGAGAGTCAGGTGAAAGAGAAAGGAATTATTCTACACAACCAGGCGGGCTTCAGGAAAGGAATGGGAGAAACTGACAAATTGTAGGTCCCAAACTGTCAAGTGAATAGAATAGAAACTTGGTCAAGAGAGAGGAAAACTTTTGGCCTTGTTTGAAGACTTCAAAGCAGCGTTCGACTCAGTGAATAGGACGGTGTTGTGGTAAGCAATAGGAAATAGAGTAATAGATAAGAGATACGGATAATGTTGTACTACTGGCAGAGGATGAAAGAGGATTGAGCATGATGTTGAGAGGGTTTGGAGAGTGCTTAAGGGGAAAAGATTTAACAGTAAACGTTAATTCTGTTACTTAGGGTTTTGTTCTCAATCAGGAGGAGGTAACGAGTTGCAAGTGAAGAAAACGATGAAGTGTGCGAATAAAACAATGGGCCAAGTTTAAAGCATAGGGCAGAGAAGGTTTATGAATCATTGGAGGATGAGAACATGGATGTTTGATATGGTAGAGTGGGAAGTTGTGTCCTATGTAGTAGAAGTTTGGGAATGGGAGGAGCAAAAAAGAGTGGAAAGTCTTCACGAAAGATTCTTGAGGTGGATAATGAGGGTGAGGTGGAATATGAGGGTGAGTTAGAGTGGTCTAGGATATGTGCTAAGGGAAGAACTGAATAGAGACAAATGGCAGTTGAGTAAGTGAAAAGACATGGCCGAATCTACACTAGGGCGACCGGAGCAATGCCCCGGGGTCCTCGGGTTCGGGGGGCCCCTTAAGCAAAGGACAAAAACAGAAATTTTTTTTTGAAGTACAAGCATTTTTAGAAATGTCTCATTGTTCTTCTTTATGCGAAAATTTATTAACTGATTGATTTACTTATTTATAATCACAATTTTTACGGTGGAAAATCTGTTTGATAAAATGACCTCTAAACCTATAAAAATCTGTACAAATCTTGCGTTCAGAGGAAAAACTTTATAGTTATAAGTGTGAGGTTTTATGAGCGTAAAGAATTATTCATTTTATGGAGCCTTTTTTCGAACATACCCTTTTACGGATATACATGTCCGTACTCTATATTAAAAACATGTAGGTTACATTCGTTTGCAGAAACGTATATGGTGTCCATGGTGACGCTGACGGAAGTGAATTTACTTCAAACATCTCAGTTTTGTAAATAACATCATGTTTCATTATATATATATATATATATATATATATATATATATATATATACATGCACGTATATTATTGAAATGAAAGAGGTATCATCTATTTTGAAAGAGCCTAATTTATGTATAATGGAATAATATTTATATTTGAATTGAGAGATCCACCGCGCTCCACGGGAAATCAGTGCTACCCATCTAGTGTAAAAAAGTAATGCTACCAACTTTATAAATCGATTGTGGAAAAAACAGTTTTTTCTATGAGCCCGAATAATGTAGCAAAGTTAGGAAAACATTGAAACCACAGAAAGTCCAAACAAACCTTATATAAATATTCCAAAAAGAAAAGGATGTCATCAGAGCGGCGCCCAAAAAAGGCGTGGGAAACAAAGAAAAATTGACAAAATTGCGAAAACCGTGTATTAGAGAGATCGAAGGGTTTTTAGAAACAGTGTCTGTATATGAGTTTTTCGGTCACAGCATAAGTCGGAGAGGAAAACTTCAAAGCTTTCATGTACGAAATGCACCGACTTTGGAAACTTTCAATCCAACTCATTATTCGAAAGCTATGACCCGCTTTATGCTCGTGAAAAGAGGTTTTGTGATATGCTCAGAAGTTTGAGCCAGATAATATTGAAAACAGAAAAATCGAATGAGAAAAACTCTGCGTTAGGAATTCAAAAGAAAATCGAAAATTTTGATTTCGTGCGTAACAGCGCTTTCCAGTAACTGTTTACTTTTCAATGATCGACACTAATGTATCCCGACTCAAGATTAGATTTGCAGGATGAAGAATGTTTCAGATACTTATGCAGTTCTGCAACCCCAATTTCTAGCTAATGCAATGAAAGTGAGCTATAACAAAAAGCTGACGAGTTTTACAGAACATTTTCAGATGATGCGTCATATTCTTTCACCACTCAACTTCTTCAGGTTAAATCTTCCTTTTCAGAAGTAATCGGTTCAATGAATGACGTGAATGAGCTAGCTCATTTTTTGATAAATATTTGAAAATGCGTTGCTGTCATCTAGCTACCCCGATGTTTGTACAGCCCTTCTCATGTTTCTGACAGTCCCAGTCTCTACGGCAAGAGCTGAACGATCGTTTTCCAAATTAAAATTGATTAGAAGTTACTTGCGGCGTTCGATACAACAAGAAAAGCTAAGCAACTTATCACTGTTATCAGTCGAAAATCTAAGAGTGCACCCGATTGTTTTCGATAAAGTCATTTAACTATTCATCTCTTGGAAAGCAAGAATAAATACTCAAATTTATATACTAAAATACTTTAATACTAAAATCTTATCTGATAATGCCTTGTTTCTTTTTCTACATTCTCATTCTGAATGAGAAGGTATTGGTTTTATGTGAAAATTGACTTTCGCGGACCGAAAAGACAGGATGAGTTCGTTAACCAGCTATTTTGGATGAAAAATCAAAGGGGGGAGCATTTTTTTTAAAATTTTGGATTTCTTTTTCCAAGACTCAAAAATTCTGAGTGCGGTTTCTCGTAGTAGGTGAAAAACGAAACAATTTATCCTCATAATTTTTTTTTATGTGAACAAAATTGTCAGAGTCTTGGCATTTTCAAAATCCAAAAATATAAAAGGAAATGAGAATTTTTAGCCAAATAACGCAAGATGAAGAAGAAATTCAGAGAGCAAAAATGTTTCTTCTTGGAAGCCCTACATGATCGTGAATACGAATTTTTGAATTTTTTCAAAAAATCGAAAATTCCATTTTTTATCGCACAAAAAATAATGAAAAATAATCTGTGAACTCG
>WSXT02100698.1:0-11453 GCA_011762715.2 Neuroterus valhalla
AACCTCAGGGGCCTTCCCTCTATCCGCAACCTGGGGACGCGCTACGTAGTGGTGATAGGTACCCACCAAGTAGAAAGGCTTCCAGTTACTCGATTTAAATGAGAATCAGCTATAGTTTTTTGCAAATTCTGTTAAATAAATTATGTTCACCAAATTCGTTTTATGCATAATGAATGTTTTCAATATTATCGAATGAACAAGCATTCAAGCATACAGCATTCGTATATGCTGTAGCATTTAGAAGGGAAACATCTCCATTTCGCTTTTCCTTTCAAAGCTCGCTTTTATATAGTTTCTGAAAAGCTAATATATTAAAATCTAGGGCAAGGAGAATCAATTCCCACTTTTGATTGTTGCCCATTCATACAATCCCAATGCGTAATTTACGACTCAACTCGGAAATAAAATTTCAAAAAATGTTTGGTATAAAAAATCAGAATTTCATCATCACTGTCACTTTGTAGACAGTTTTATGCATATTCCCTACAAACCTCATTCCGATAAAAACGTTGCTTATGCATAAAACGAATTCAGTTAACAATTTATTCAACAGAATTTGCAAAGAACTATGACTTACTCTCATTCAAAGTTGATTGACTGGAAGCCTTTGGGAAAATATCTTCGAAAACGCAGATCAACGTACTCAACTTCGCATGCTAGTGGTAGACTGGGTAAGACGATAGAGCAGCTCGCGCTGGAAGTAACATGGTCCTGCATGATTTATCATATCAGAAAAACTTATTCACGGTCCATTCTGAAATTTTCTTTAGGAACTTTCTAAAGTAAATTGCAAAATTACATAGCAAAAAATCTGCCTGCTACGCAGGCGCATTTTCATCACACGCTTCGCTCGCAAGTTTGAGCGCGCCTAGGGCGCGCGTCTTTTCGATCTCGTGCTTCGCGCTCGAAAGTGATCACGCCTCGTGCTCCGCGCTCGTTTAGGAATTTACCTCGCCCTACGGCTCGGCCTTTATACCTCCCTACAGTTGTATAAAAAGGTCGTGAAACTCAGACGCGAAATGTTGACTACTTTGATTTGAGTAGTGTGAATTCTCTTTCGTTAAAGCTTCTCCGGCTCTAATTGATACATTCTCATCGCGAGTCTCGTGCTGCGTACTCGATCAAAGTTTTTTGTATCAATCTTCTATGTTAGCGTTAGTCATTTTTCAAAGTTCATTTTTCTCATTTTTTATATGCTTTTTCATATATAAAGCAAAAAATACTTATCCTACAAAAGAGTTCATTTTACCAAATTGGTGCAAAATTTCAGTTCATTCATATTTTCGCATACCTTGCATGGTTTGACCAAAAAATGAATCTTTCTGTTTTTCATATTTTTTATGAGACCAAAATTTGAATTTTTTTATTTTTCGAGAAAACTCGAACAGTTGTAAAGATCATCCTGAAGAGCTACCAAAATGAAACATTTTTTTCTTCAAACTTTTTTCTCTATCTTGCGTTGTTTGGCTAAAAAATTCTCAAACTCGACTTGTCTTTTTGGTCCCTTAAAATGTGTGCCAAGGGGCAATCCAATCCGATAATTCGTTCGTAAGTTATTGAGTTTACAGTTCATTTTTTATTATTTTTTGTGTAATCAAAATGAGAACATTCGGTTTTTTGAGAAAAGTCAAAAACTTGTTTTCACGATCTTGTAGGGCTACCAAGAAGAAGACTTTTTTCATTCTAACTTTCTTCTAAATCTTAAGGTATTTGGCTAAAGATTCGCATTTTCTTTTAGATTTTTAAATTTTGAAAATACCGTGACTCTGACAATTTTGTATTTATCGAAAAGAATGATAAGGATCAATTGTTTCACTTCTTACGTGCTACGAGAAATTTCCTTACATTTTCTGAGGTTTTAAAAAAAAGGTCCGAAACTCCACTTGTCTTTTCGGTCGATGGTAGAATAATGTAAACATTGATGCACATAGATTGAACGAAAATGCAAACCATATGAAGTTCTGGGATTTTCGAACATACACGTTCCAAAAATACCGACTTACTTGGATCTTTGGTGGTGTTATTACTTCGGAACTGAGCAGTGCTATTCCTATGACTAAAAGAAGTTAATGTCCAAAACAATATTGTCTCAGAATTCCTTGCAATACTTGGATAGAATAATAGAAAAACACATTTTTGATTCCTATGCCTTTCAATGAATCAAATTTGCAATAGAACGTGGCATCCGATGAACCAATTTCGGAGGTTTGATTGATTTCAGTCTGACATTAATAGCGTCAATGAACGCATATAATGAGAAGTGCTGTGCACGATATTTGAAATCAAATAGTAAATTTAGTACTTTTTTAGGGCGCCGCCCGATTCCCATACCCAAAATGAAATCTTGCATTAGCTGCGAGACCTTTTACACCCATTACAGTTTCATCTGGCGAAGCTGTTATAGCAAACTGTAATGAGTTCATGGATGTTCTCAGACTTAATTCATTGTTGTAAGGAAATGCAAAAACATGACCCTCGGTTTCCAAAGGAACGATTTCGCCTCTAATTAAGCAAAGTGAGCAACCGTATTTTCCATGAAACTTTTGAATTTTCAAGCACTCACACCTAAAAAGTGTATTGCAAAGTTCTGAAAGAAGAACTCCTTTTACTTTCATAGTTTGATCAATGCTTGGCACGAATATTGTAATACCTTTCGAGAGTTCTTGTAAATCCAAATAAAGACCATTGAAAAACCTATTCATATTTGGTTTACTATTGTCATGCCACAAACCAACAAGCGAAATATTTGCTTTTTTTTTCTCATTCCAAAAAGTCACTCGTTGCGGGCATCAGACAAAAACCATTACCAGTACACGTTTGGTATAAAGTCCCATCGTAATGGTGGCCGTACAGGGCATGTCGATTATTACGAATAACGCTCGCGTTTGTTGATTTTTATATTAGTTTCCAACATTGATTAACTCTTCCAGTTGTATCAATTATGCTGTTATGATATTTCCGGTCCAGAAATCGTATTAGAAGAGTAATATGACAAAAACTGTTTTGTCGGAAACACTTGGAAAAGTCTTCAGCAGACATTAAGTATTTGCAGCGTATTTTAAACGACTTGAAGCAAATAAAAATATCCTTTAATATATTGAGTACTCATCTGAACCCATGGTAATATATATTTTTCAAATAAATCTTCTAAATATATTTAAGTTAATTATATCTATGGAGATCGCGCACGGAGTAAGGTGGCAGAAAAATGTGGTGCAGGCGGTAATTGTGCTGGATGATAGGTCGATAAATTGATTGGTATTGTAGAAAAACTCAAGTTACCTTGTGAGTTACAGGATATTAAATATTCTTTTGTCAAAGATTTCATCCTCTGTTTGTCGCAATGCACGTCGACTCTAAATGATCAATAGCTGATAAGAACAAAAATCTGAATGTGATCCAAAGTCATATTTTATAATAATACTGTAAGTATCAATTGTACGTTGCGACTTTGAAAACAGACCAATATGCACAATTCGTCAGCACTTAACCTTTACGTTTGAAAAATTGTTGTTATTAAATGTTTTCAGTATCTTTCCATTCCCAAAGATAATTTTTTCTGAAGTTGTTCTTGTTTCGGCCTCAGGTCTAGGAATTTGGGTCAATAATGAATCCTTTTATTTATTCCGAAGAATCGTCTATGGATTTCGCCATGAAATCTTGGCCTTTAAAGACTGTAAAACCAAGAATGTACATGTAAAAACAATTACGTGTTTTCTAATGAATATGTTGAAGACAGGGAACATACAATATGTTTGGCGTTAATCAATCTTTATCCATTTTTTTTACAAAAGTGGTCACCTGTGGTGTGTCTCGAGTTTTCAGTTCGTCGAAAAATCCGTGTTGTTTCGGAGCACGATGTTCTTGTTCAGAATGTTCCATTCTCGGTGCGTTTTTCGGCCAGTAGTCAGATAACTTTTAATTATTTAGACCAATTTTCAAAAGAAATGAAGTTGTTATTGTTTCGACCTCAGGTCCAGGAATTTGGGTCAATACTGAATCCTTTTATTTATTCTGAAAAATCGTCTATGCATTTCGCTATGAAATCATGGCCTTTTAAAGACTGTAAAACCAAGAATGTACATGTAAAAAACAATGGTGTGTTTTCTAATGAATATGTTGAAGACAGAGAACATACCACATGTGTGGCGTTGATAAATCTTCATCCACTTTTTTACAAAAATAAACCACAGGTGACTACTTTTGTAAAAAAGTGGACAAAGATTAATTGATGCCACACATATGGTATGTTCCTTGTCTTCAACATATTCATTAGAAAACACACCATTGTTTTACATGTATATTCTTGGTTTTACAGTCTCAAAAAGGCCATGATTCCATGGAGAAATGCATAGACGATTCTTCAGAATAAATAAAAGGATATTCATCATTTACCCAAATTCCTAGACCTGAGGCCAAAACAATAACAACTTCATTTCTTTTGAAAATTGGTCTAAATAATTAAAAGTTAGATCATTTTGTCTGTTTAAAATATAATTAAAAGAATCCTCTTTATTAAACTAATTTTATATCCGAATCTTCCGGAAGGGAGCATGGTGTGAGCTCTGGGGTCATAAACTATAAATATAAAACTTGCTAGCCTTGTCTTGAAGTTAGTTCTACATTGTTAATTTGTAGTTTTTTCTTTAAAAGCACTTCGAACTATTCTCTTCACTTATAAGGTTGGTCCTAATCAAGTAGGCTGAAAAATTTCATTATTATTCGTATTCAACAGGTAATTTTTAATGAAGAGCTGCTGTGAAGATGTTTGATCAATTATATATAAGATTAGGATTAGATACGGTTCTCTGGTCTTGTTGGAGTCTCAATTTACTCGTTCAACATAACCATGAGAACAAAAAATGGTACTTGAAAATTAGCATACCTATTTCATTGTATAATGAGCAATGAAAGTAGATTTTAATTCTCATATTTCACTGGGTTTTTTTCTTATTTTCAATTATAAAATTATCAATAGTCAACATTATTATCCTTTTATAACTTAACTTACTTTGTTTATTTCTAAATACTAAGAAATTTATACATTTTCCCTATTTTAGGTTACGATAAACTCAGTTTAAGATCTCAGCTGGATTCAAAATTAGGTGAAAATACGTATGTTTAAGAAAAAAGGCCGCTGAAAGAATGGGATGATACTTCGTTGAAGCTGACACTTCAAAATATAAAAGAAAAACTGTATCCATTTGTGAAGCTTCTGCAGCTTATAGAAAACCGCAAACAACTTTCACAGTAAAAACAAAGTGTAAATGGGACACCCGTTTTTGGGTAGCAGCTGCCTGCAACCGAAAGTACCCTAGGTGGTGTTCATGCTACCCAGTTGGGGTTCTGAGTCCCCGAGAATCGGGGTACGGAATTTTTGACAGTTTTGCCGATCATACGCTATAGTCTGTATAGACATTGCAATCCGCTTGCATATTCCTACCAAATAGAAGGTCCTTGTTTCACGTAATGCAATTAACACGCCATCTATATCTGAAGACAGTAGTACCCCACATTCACCAAACCCTAAGGCAGGGTTCAGGGAACACCGTTTAGATTCTACCTGCAACAAAGTTTACCCTTAGGTTTTCACTGTGTTGAGAAGAAGATTGAAAATGTGACTGGATAATGATAAAAGACTAAACACTCTACCAATGGTAAAGTCTGGTGGATTTAAGACTACATGTCAAATTTGCGAAGAATGGCCTCACGAGATATGCTTTTCTCTACCGAAGAAGACAATCTTTCATACTTGCGCGGACTGCAGTGCTGCTAGATTGCAATAGATAAACGGTTCAATTCAGGATTATTGTATGAGTTACAGCTGCAAATTTTAGTGTGAATTTATGAGATTCACAGCGTGTTCAGGAAATTAGCAAAAAGATTTTTATAGTTAAAATTCATACATTAAGCACCTTGTGATATTAAGATAACTTTATCATACTTACAGCGTACCTGACCTAAAAATCCTCAAAGAACTCAAAGTATTGTGGAGCAATTTTTTTCTGCAACCTCAACTTAAGGAGGTTGCCATTGCGGTTGAAATCAATATTCAATTAAAATTAAAATTGTGATTTGTTATTTAAATCATGAAGTTCAACAAACAAAAAGTTTCATTTCAAAATATTCAACAGTGCTTCTTTTACAACAACTCAGAAAAGTAGTAATTTCCAGGCCATTTGAGTAGAATACCCACTCAGTTGAATTTCAAATAATGACAGGGTTAAAAAACATATTTGAGAAATGAGATATGTTCTTTGATAATGTGAGTCTCACATTAGAAATTACGGATACTAAAATTACATTTCAATAATAATATATAGGACATTTCATTCGAAGCCCGCCACCATGGCCGACTCTTCCCTAGTACCTGGAAGGTAACTTGGCTTGTTGAATCGATGCTGTAAATTATCATGTAAATCTCTTCTTAAATACGTTTCCTTCAACTGCTCGAAGAACAGTAAGTGAATGAAGTAACTATTTTTCTTCCTCGGACAAGCTGGACAAATTTCGTCATATAATATCAAGGTGCGTAGAAGCATGTTGAACAATAGTAATGGTTCTTCATATCATTCTCATTCCCAAGACCAAAATACTTTGGAAATTTGTACAAACTGTTCCTTTTGAAACCTCGACTCGAACAGTGCGAATTGGTCGCTGAAATCACATCGGTCAGGCATGATATAGTAAAGTTGTGATGTAGGAGCTGTTCGTTAAGGAGTACCTAATTTATGAGCACAAATAATCTTATTAGTGTATTTTTTTATTTTTCTTCTCAGTTGCACTTTTATCACAATCACTGAAGAAATCAATTTATTATAAATATCTGATTCAATCCGGAAATAATTATTCTATTATCATTACTAACTTTCCCAAGGAAATGTTTTTTTTCTCAGGTCGAGGATACTAATCTGAGCTACCATCAAATAATAATAAAAATTAGAGCATTAAAAAAATCGGAGACAAATCAGATCAGAGTGAAGAAAAAGCATTGGCTGACGCTGAGTCACAAGCAGATTGAAGAAAAATATCAATATTTATCAATTCAGTCTGTTATTTAGGATGAATTTGGGATGTGTGAAGAATAATTCTTATTTTTATGAGATGATTTTGCAAATGTATTTTATGTCAAAAGTTAATATATGAAGACATCTTATGATATGTATCTCATCCTGAAATTTACACTTCAAAAGTTCCCTCAGAATCTCTGCTTTCCAGTTTTTCGGCATTGTGTTGGGAATTCAATAATTTGGACATTACATTCGTGTTCCTGAGTTAATTTTCCATTAAGTTAAGGTCTTTGGATCTGTTCCAGATATTTCAACATCCCTAATGAGTAAAGAAGCCAATCGTATTGCTATAATTTCTTTGCATCAGCGCAATTAGTTATAAAGAGAAATTTCAAGATTGGTGCATGTCCCGCGTAGAACAATCTATGACGCCAAACGCCGATTTCGTGAGTTAGGCAAGACTGAAGACCGCTCCAGAAGTAGACGACCACGCACTGTAAACACTCCAGCTAACCGTCAGAAGATAAAAAAGTGACCGATTCGAAATTCTGAGCGTTCCATGCGTCAAATGGGTAAAGAGTTAAAATGCAGTGAAACCAGTATCAAAAGAGTCGTAAAAAATGATTTGAATTGTTATCCTTACAAGCTGCAAAAATCTTACCTGTTGACAGAAAAAATGAAGGCCTCTCGTTTGCAAAAATGCAAAAAATTGTTACGTTTGGCCGCAGCTGAACGACATCGTAATGTTTTCTTCTCTGCTGAGAAAATTTTTCCCATTGAGCGAGCTCATAATCATCAGAATAATCGGCAAATCTTGCCTAAAAGCTCTTTGAGGTCCAAAAAAGTAAGAACAGTCATTAGATCCCATTTCCCTGTTTCAGTGATGGTTTGGGGTGGAATTTGTGTTACAGGGAAGACTCCATTGGTTTTTGTCGAAAAAGGAGTAAAAATCAACAAAAAATATTATCAAGATAACATCTTGGAGGCCGTCGTGGATCCATGGACACGTAAACACTTCGGTGAAAACCCATGGACCTTTCAGCAAGACTGGGCACCAGCGCATGGCGCGAGAATGACGATGCAGCTCTGCAAAAGGTTGTTTCCTACTATTTGGGGAAAAGATGAATATACATAAAATTCACCGGATTTGAATCTGCTGGAATACTCAGTTTGGTCTATCTTGGAGACGAAAGTTTGATCTAAAAAACACACCAGTATAGAGTCGTTAAAACGCGATCTTTCTCTTGATTGGGACCAAATAACCGAAGAAGAGCTCACGGCCATAGTGGATAATTTCCCAAAAGGCCTAAAAGCTTGTATCTCCGCTAATGGTGGAAATTTCGAGATGTCCCTTTAATTTTTCATTCATGTGAATATATAAAGTGTTTCAGTAAAATCATTTCAAAATCCATTATTGTTTTACGTTATTATGCATGAAAATATTTGTGCAAGAACTTTTGACGCACCTTTTATATATAAGAGGACGTCATAATATGTAAAGTATGTTAACATTTGTATATGAGGGAACATATGTCTGACTTATTTGAGCTTTTATTTTATTTGAATAGTGCAATTTTAGAGATTTTCAATTTCCGTTCTCTATTTCTTGAGATAAAAATTGAATTACAATCCTTCGTGTGCTCTGTTTCTTCTTATTTATGAATTATTTCAGATCCAAAGATAAATCTGATGATCCCATCCACAGGATGGACATTCAAAGGCGGGAGGAAATCTTTTTACCTTTCACGTAAAGGAAGGACGCCAGTGTGGAGTACGCTATCATTTAACACGCCCACACGGTTTCCTAGGGAGTGCAGCGCTAATGCCGAAACTGAAGCTCTAGAGTAGGATAGTCCAATGCAAGGATGGCGCGCTTCTCCTTTCTTCACCCTCTCCGAGCGCTTTATCGAAAATCCTCTTCTCGTTCCGCCACAGGCTTCGTCTGACTACGCCTTACCACACCTACTTGCGAGCAATGTTCACACAGCCCAGTCGCCGGTGAACCCTTTCCACATCCCGCTCACTGCATGAATACATCAAAGGTGGCAAGAGAGGGGATTGACAAGTGACAGTTATTTACACCGTTTCTCACGCATTGGACACCTCTGCTCTAGAGCACTACTATCATCTCCACAACCTTATCATGCACACTGAAAGCTCATAAACAGTAGTTTAAATATTTCAGTTTAATACTCAGCGGCACGAGAATTCGTACTTTACAGAACACAATCACCCCAACGGTCTCAACTCATCAAAATATACCATCATACAAGCTTCAATCATGTAACCCTCCTTGTGGAACATTACTGGAGCTGAACATTCAACTCTTGAGGTCCTAAATAGTATACTTCTAGTTGGTATGGCAATTATGATTTTGCAAAATTATTTTTCTACAAGAATCGAAGAGTATCATACCCCCAGTGCTCGAAGATACTGCCGTACAATTAAAAATGCACAGAAAGCCATATGCCATCGTCTGGCACATGGCACGTTGGAATCCCTGGATTTGTTTGGATCCATGTAGAAACTGATATTGTATCATCGATTGTAAGGAACAACTATTTGACTTGTGTGCTTTTTTTTAGTTGTCATCTCCTCTCATTGCAGTTTGTTGCGAAAAATTTGAATCAATGAGTGTATGGGTATGTTTGAGGACTGTTTACCTATTAAAAGACAAGCAGGGTCACTGACGATATAATCAAGTCAAAGCAACAAAAATAAATGAACACATAATCATTTTTTACGAACACGTGTAACATTTTTATCCGATTTTTCTGACCCTTATTCGGAAACATCCTCTGATTGGGCGTTTGGCGCCTACTGGAACATCCTCCATCTCGCCCGTGGTCATTGCGATAATCCTTTCGCTATGCGTATTAACTTTTGCCCTTTTCACTGTTAGATCCTCTCTGAAATATATGCCAGCGAGCAGATTGTTTCCTTCCAATATTGCAAAGATATCGCCATCAGCTGTTGATAAAACAATGTATTCTTGGATTGGCAAAGGCATATATTTATTGTTTCCTATTCTCAATTTAAGTCCTTTGTTGGCAGCAAATGTATATTTTTGTAGTTTGAATACTAGCTTCAGATTTTTTTTTGAGATAAGTCGAATAAATGGAAGCTGCTCTAGCCCATTTTCGTGTTGGTTCATAGAAGGAAGCTTAGTTGGTAGAACCATGATCTTGCGATCAGAAGGATACCTTGAAACAGGAGACCTAGACCTGGTACGAAGGGATGGTTCAGCGGCAGAAGACTTTGCAGAATCAAACTCAGGAGGATGGAATTGGAGAGGATGAAACTTGTCAGGATGAATGTCAGCATTATACAACTCTGCAGAATGAATTCCGGCCGCAGGAGACTCAACAGGAGAAAGCCACTCCGATTGTAATTCATCAGGATAAAATTCGGAAGGATGAAACTCGAAAGGATGAAATCCAGCAAGACTTGGCCGGGCAGGCGGAGAACTGACTGGAGAATGATGCCAGTCAGACGAAGAAGGAAAAGCGTCGAGCTGTAAACTCAATTCTGTAATATGAAAGGAAGTATAAGGTTTTTTTTTTGGTACATGATTGTCCAGAAATCGTTCATTCTGAGAATATCCACGAATTCCACCTACAGCATGGGAGCAACAGTCATTCAGGGAAGTGGCACAAAATCCTAGGAGAACCACGGTAAAATACACTCATGGCCACGTCTCACGACCGTGAGATGAGCTGACCACCTGCACGACAAAATAACCGTGGAGGGCCGGCTTAACCCTCGTCTACCTAATGGACACGGAGCGACTCAAGTATAACTGCTCTCTGCATCCATCCGGCAAGAGCTGCGGTATATTTCTGGCACACGATTATGGATTTAAGGTCACGAACTAGTAAAAACGTCGCATCTCCATAGTACTGATGATGAGAACAGTTATTTTAAGTGAATATCCTTAATGATACCGCTGTAGGTTCTCTCTGAGATCTCTATGACCTTGCTATGCTGAACTGACTAGAACCACATATTGTGGGCAAAAGTCTCCATTGAACACAAGTGACTTGATGTATCCTACAGGCACATGAGTGTTTCGCGGGCCCTCCATTGTTATTCTATTATACTCTGCCGTCAACTATTTTGCGGTTTATAAGGCTCATGGATATGTTAAAAAAAGATACACAGCGTATACCATTTTTTAGGCGGTGAAAATTTTTTTGGAGAAAGATTAGATAAATTAGATTATATTTTCCACTCCAAGTATACCCTTCTTGGGTTTTCACATATCGATATTCCCTCTCCCCACAGGAAATCTTTAGACATTGAATCCTCCAACTCAAATCCCTTTCGAATTCTCTAATAACCCTTACTCTCATAATAAGCCTCCAAGCAGGTGGGTAAAGCTGGCAGTACCACTTTATCCAAAAAATATCTACCTTATGCCAGAATTAAGGGCTCATTGAGGGC
>WSXT02100709.1:0-11452 GCA_011762715.2 Neuroterus valhalla
ATTTTACACAAATCTAATACCTTCTCTGATGAGAATGTAAAAAACGAAACTTTGCATTACCCTCTATATATTGCTTCTATCTAGATTACTTATTATGTAACTATGAAGAAACGGGAAAATTAGAAAAATATAGAAAACACACTTCGATTGAATCATTTTATTGTAAAATTTTGTTTTTGTTGCATCATGTTAAAACATTTTCAACACATGTTGCTGTATAGAACTTACGCGATTGCAACAAATTTCTTACCGTTTACGAGCACTGAGAACGTCGAATGGGAATAATGGCCATTCTTCTCGTCAAATTTTTTTATTTTCAAAAAAATGAACAAACTAGATTAAAAATCGGTCTCGACAATGCTCTGAAAAATATTATCAGCTTCTCCTTAAATTTTTAACGTCCAAATCAATCAAGATTTGTCAGCTGGACGTTATTTTGAACCAAAAAAACCATTCTTTACCACTGTGCGACAAACTGATGTGGAAAAATTGAAAGTAGATGGTGTACATCCCCTGAATTTCAGGCGGGCTAAGCCACTTTTGTGTCCGAGACGATATTTCTCATTAAAATACAATTTTTCAGTTTTTCTCGTAAACGACGCAAGGTCTCACAAAAGGGTAATAGGCATTTTTATAGAATCTTCTAAGATAAGCCGATAAAAGCCCATAAAAGTCACAGGTTGTCTTCCTCCACAAAGTAAAAATAGTATTTAACTTTTGACGTCTATTCAAGAAAAAAAAACATTCTTTTTTTTATATTCTATAGTTTTTTATCTGATTCAGATACTCAAATTTTCTTGGATTCCAGAGAGTTTTACCACCCTTTTTCGAAATCCATCGGAGAAGGAAGTTCACGGCTAATATGAAACTAAAGTTTGCAACGGTTATGGCAAACGTGAAATCCAAAATATTAGCAGCTGGGGAAAGCAGTCAATGTCAACTCCTGAGAGTCAATTATGGATTAAAAATTCTAAAATGTTTTCGGAGCTTCTAACATAAAAACTTAAACATGAATTTTGTAGATTTAAGTGGTAGATGATTGCAAAAAAAGTTTCATTTTCCTATATCAGCTGGGAAAGGCTGTCATTTTCAACCCCCGAGAATATCAAGAATCGGAAAAAAAATTCCAAATCGTGTTTAAAGCTTCTTACCCAATATTTTAAACATGGATTTTGTAGATTTTTAAGGTAACAAACAGTAAAAGAAAGTTTTAACCCCCTAGCTGTCGAGGAAAATAGTCAATAATTAGGGGTTGAAAATGACTGCTTTCCCGGCAGTTAGAGGGATGAAACTTCTTTTACAGTTGTTTACCATCAAAATCTACAAAATCCATGTTTAAGATTTTAGGCAAGAAGCATGGAATACATTTTAGAATTTTTTCACGATTTTTGATAGTTTTGGGGGTTAAAAATGAAAGCCTTCTCCGTTAGACAGGGTGATGAAACTTTTTTTACAGTTATTCACCATCAAAATCTACAAAATTCATGTTTAAGATTTAAGGTAAGAAGCTTTGAAAACATTTTAGAACTTTTAATCGATTCTTGACATTTAGGGGTTGAAATTAACAGCTTTCCTCAGCAGCTGGGGGGATGAAACTTTTTTTACAGTTATTTGGCATCAAAATCTACTAAATACATGCGTTAGATTTTAGGTAAGAACATTTTTTTTTTTCGTTTACCATAAACATTGCAAACTTCAGTTTCATCAAATAATTAACAAAGAATTTTTGTATGTTGAAACAAACATGACCCGAAAAAAATAGAATCATCCGAATAAAATCGACGAATACTCAATCTTGAAGAAAAAGGTGTATGTATGTTTTTTCTATTAGGAAAGTGTAGTTCGACCAGGATATGTAAAATATCGCATCATGTGTGTTCAGTTTTCTCGAAACTTATGAGTGATTCTTAATCATATTGAAAAAGAAGTTGCAAAAAGATTATTTTTGATTAGTACATCTATTAAGTAATTTAAATATTTGTATGGCTAAAAGAAACACATGAAAAGCATTTCGTAATGCATAAAAATATTGTTTTATTCATTTCTAGACAAATTTCATCTCGAAAACCCTTTTTATTGCTGAATAAACATCCGAATTATAGTTTTAAACATAATTTAAAATATGAAACGTAATCTTGAATCTTAAAAGCGCGATTGAAAAACACTCAGAAGAAACGATTTTCTGACAGGTGTCTGTCTGTCTGTAGTCTGTAATCTGTAGACTTAACAACTTTGGGAATTATCATAATGGATTGCGCTTTGACACTCTCTTTAAGGCACAAGAAGAATAAAGGACGAGTTTGTCAACCAGCTACTTTTCACTAACGATTCTGGTTTTATCCATCGAAAAAGCTGTTCAAAAAATTGAAAACGCACATTTCCGCTCAAATTATACAAGGCACGAAGAACTGTTGGGGAGCAAAATTATTCATTCAAAAAGATCTACAAATTTGGTTCATACCCATGTTCATATACGATGCTTCGTTTTTGTTTAAACCGTGATACATCAAATCGAAAATTCCATTTTGTAGAAAAACTATGTGAGATACGAAAAAATTGCTATAAAGGAAAAGCGTTTATTTTTAAAATATGTACAAATTAACTGTTAACCATTTTTTGACCTAACGATGGAAGACAATGAGAAATATTCATGATCAAAATTATTTACTACAAATAGTTCTACAAATTTTGTTTGAATTATTTTCCAATAAAATGTATCTTTTACGTTTCGATCGTGATAACGATTTCCAAATGAATCTCAAGAGCGACTTGAGTAAATCGGTTTGAAACTTTTATTCATAAAAAATTAAAACAAATTTAGTAACATTCTAAAATGTAGAGGTTTTTAACAGTTTCGAAATATTTGCAACTCTGTATACGCTTCACACTATGAAAAGAACTGAGCACAAAAAGCGATACCCGAAAGAAGCAGAGCGCGTAGCGCGAGGTGTTTTCCTTTCCGAGCACAAACCCCCGTTCTACATGAACGCGTATTTAGCTGCGCTCTGCGTCAAACGCATCCCACTCTGTCTCCTACTTTCGCACCGAAACGCGTAGATGAAACGGGACAGAGTATTGCGTTTACGCGTCCATGTAGGTGCGCGGAAAGGCGCGCTAAAACTTGCGAGCGAAGCGGGCCACGCGCAAAGCGCGCAATGCGAATGTCAGACGTGCGATTTCATGAGTTTCTCCACTGTTTCATTGACTTGAATCTCTATCCCCCTTTTTATGGAGAAGTTATTGTGGTTCGAAGTCAGAAGTGATTTTCAATCATGCTCGCGCCAATCGTACCGACAATTTACAACAATTCTGTATCTCTGAATATTTCCACGTTTGAAAAATACTAAAAAGAGTTGGAAAGAACTTGTTTAAGAGGATGAAGAGAATAGCGTGAAGAAGTCCTAATTCAGACCAATTGTTAATTGAGACTCGTGAACTGAAGTAATTACGTCGATCTTACAATTTCCTTCAATTGGTGTAAATGGTCTAAATTATGAGAGACGAGTACTTCGTAAAATCGTTAACACGATTCCGAAAAGAGCTTGATTTCAACCAATTTGACTTTCTTTTTCTCAGCATATGAAAAATGTGTACAGTTAAATAATTCAATATAACAATATAAATGCGGGAAGAACAATGGTCCAAGGTTTAAACACCAATTCCATCAATAAGAATGATGGTAATAGTATAGTTTCAAACACCAAGTTATTGAAGCTATGTAGATTCCAATTATTGTATACGACCAAGTCAAACAAACAATATCTATATATTTTTTATTTCCTTCAGATTTGAACATTCGGAATTTCCAAAACTCATCTCATCCTCCCATAACTTTTGCTATCCTTATGCATGGCGTTTTATCTCAAAAAAATGTATAAACGACCTGATTCATTGAAAATAAATGTCCAATAATAAAATTACAATTAGGTGAGAGAAAATACGGAGGAACCCTTTTTAGAAAAGTATGACTCCGCCATTGAGTTCATGCTTCCGTTGGATTTCCCCTTTCATTAGAGTTTACATATGTACAACCTTTGCATCCCTATGAAGATCTATATCTGCATGGAAACCATAAAAAATAGAGCTCATGAGAGAAGAGAGTTCGAAGACACAGACGAATGTGCACTTCCGGTCGTTATAACTTAAAACTGGATTATTTATGTCTTATCGGACTACTATAGTTGAGAATCCTGCATGTGAGAATCGCATTTATATATACGTGTGTAATGAAAGTTTGCGATTAATGACTTAGAACTTTTCTAAGTATACCATTTGTATTGTATTAAACAGTTGAACTTACATAAACTTCTCACTGCATATCCAACAGTTACACACTTTGAAACTAACTGAAATATTCCAAGTCATGATCAGAACTGCAGTATTTTATACATGTAGCGGTATAGATTCAATCCGTGAATACAATTATCAATGTGATTCCTCTAATTCTGAAACTATCAGGTTTTATACTACTTCCGACAATAAAGAGTCAAATATGCGGAAGTGATTCAAAAAACAATTGTTCAAATGCCGAAAACATGAAATTTTTTAGTGCACTAAAAATTGCGGAACTTTCAGTATACTATTCTTACATAAGGAAATTGTTAAAGTAATAGAGTTATGTCGTAAGCCAATTTTATTTTTAACAAGTTTTGATCATTTGGATTGAACGAAATTCAGAAATAAAACTGATACTAGAAATAGCAGGATTTACCTTAAAAATTGAATAAATTAGGAATAGAAGTCGAACAAATTTTAATTATTATTCTGTAAATATACATACATATACATATTCTGTAAATCCTTGACTTTTTTTCTCACTCAGAGTTATTCATCCGGCATGATGAACAAAAATTCACAAGTGTGGAATCTCGCATTAAAAATTTTCATATTTCGGCATTGAAATTCCGGATTCGGGGAATGGCCTCCAATAGCCTTGAACTTGAAGCAGTCGCGGTCAAATGTAAACATTTAGGGCTATATGAACTATTCCTATTTGATTTTCTATTACTTGCCATTTCTCTTCGAACGACAAACGCTGCATCTTTGTTTTCCTTTGACATTTTTGGCATTTTTGAAACGCATAACCTAATTTTACGCAACTTTTACTGACGCGCACTGCAGAAATGGTACGTTTGGATATTGCTCGCTTCTCAGACACGACACTGGTCAACTCTACGGCTTTCGCAACGGGTCCTTTCAGACCCCTCAGAGTCTTAGACTCTCTCATCATCGATCGAAATTCTCGGAAGGGCATATACAGGGTGGACTTCAATTAGAATCTCAGTATAATTTATGTGACATTATTCTTCAGATTTGTATTTTGAGGATAAAGTATGATTTATTACATTTATATGATAAAGAAGATTAAAAAACAGTACGCGCATTATAATAGGGAAATATTAATTTTTTAAATTGTGCTGCAACCACACTCATTTCGACGCCTCCTAGCAATAGAGTACTGTCTCAGCGGACAGAGCAATAAAGTCCTATCTCAATGACAATTCAAAACGATACTATCTTCGCGGCCAATTCAAGAAAGTACTATCTCGGTGGCCAGAGCAAGAAAGTACTATCTCGGCGTCTACAGCAAGAAAGTACTATCTCATCGGCCAGTGCAATAAAGAACTATCTCGACCGTCAAACTTATAATTTTAGGTTATACTCGTAGAATTTTTTTCCGAATAGTTTATGGCTTATTGCCGCCCTACAATAAACAATTCAACGGAACTCATTTGGAAGACCTTGAAGTAAGTTGTTGGCTTCACGAAGGATGTACTTTTTTCCAGAATAAAAAAAATTTCAAACATTTAACTTCCGCTGAAAAAGATTGATTTCTCAGGATTAATTTAATATTTCAAGAGAATTTTTAACAAATTAGGTGACCTCAACCAAGATAGAATAAATTTTACCATATATTGCAATTCAAAGAGGAAAGATAAAAATTCCACTAAAAGAGATCAATTTTTAAATAAAAAGGAAAAAAATTTCAATTAATCTGAATCAGAGAAAAATTCGCCCTTTCTCCATTTAAAAAAAATTGTCATTGCGAAGAAGACAGTTCCGCTGAATCGTCAGGGAAATATTAACTTGCACTCTAAATCCCTTGGACCGGAAACCTGGTCCAAGCAATGACCAAATAAATATGGTCCATTAGACCAGAATTTTTCGCCCAAGCGAGATCTAGATTGCGCTAGTGTCGCAAATAAGCAATGAGGTCGAATTTATAAGATGAATTTTAAGTTATGCATACAAGTTATTTCACGATTGTTCTGTGGAGCATAAACTCAATAGTTAGTATTAAAAATTATTATGTATCAAAAACAATCTGATTCATGATATATAGAGAGTATAAGTAATAGACGATCAGAACTAAAATGTCAAATCTAACCTAAAATTTGAAGGTCCTACTTATTGCATGAAACTGGAGTTTGCAACAAACGAAGAAATAAAAATGTTCTTACTTAGAATCTAACGCATGTATTTAGTAGATTTTTATGACAAATGACTGTGAAAAAATTTTCATCCCCCTAGTTGCCGGGAAAGCAGTCGATTTCAGCCCCTAAATGGCAAAAATCGATTTAAAATTCTAAAAATTTTTCAAAGTTTCATACCTTAAATCTTAAACATTGGTTTTGTAGATTCCGATGGTAAATAATTGCGAAAAGAGTTCCATCCCTCTATCTGCCAGTGAAGGCTGTCATTTTCAACCCCCAATACTATCAAACATCGGGAAAAAAAATTCCAAAACGTGTTCAAAGCTTCTTACATAAAATCTTAAACATGGATTTTGTAGATTTTGATGGTAAACAACTGTAAAAAAAGTTTCATCCCTCTAACTGCCGGGGAAAGCAGTCATTTTCAACCCCTAATTATTAACTCTTTTCCTCGACAGCTAGGGGGTTAAAACTTTTTTTTACTGTTTGTTACCTTGAAAATCTACGAAATCCATGTTTAAAATATTGGGTAAGAAGCTTTAAACACGTTTTGGATTTTTTTTCCGATTCTTGATATTTTCGGGGGTTGAAAATGACAGCCTTCCCCGGCAGAGAGGAGGATGACACTTTTTTCGCAATCATCTACCATCAAAATCTACAAAATCCATATTTAAGATTTTAGGCAAGGAGCTTTGAAAAACATCTTAGAATTTTTAATTGATTTTTGACCACTTAGGGGTTGAAATTGACTGCTTTTACCGGCAGTTGAGGGGATGAAACTTTTGTTATAGTTATTTGGTATTAAAATCTACTAAATTCGTGCGTTAGATTTTAGGTAAGAATATTTCATGTATAATGTGATATATAATGTCTGAGTTCATTTTTCCGCCCATAAAAGTTTATTAAATATTATATTTTACTAAAACTTACATGATGTAGTAAAATAAATGTTATTTTGAGAAAAACAGTTTTGACAGGAAATGTGTTTCTTCGCTGTATATGATGAAATTGTTTGCTTATTGTTTTGAACTACAGAAAAATCGTGAATGGATTTTCTTGCGAAAATTGGAATGCATCTTAAAACTGTAAATCACTTTTGCTAGTTGACATTTTGACCGCATTAGAATTATAGATGGTCCATTTGACCAGAAAGTCAGTCCATTGGACCAGAAACGCAGGTTTAGTCATTGCTTGGACCAGAATTCCGGTCCAAAGGTTTTAGAGTGTGCGTATGGGTATATAAACAAGTATCAAAATCAGCAGGACTTTCTCTGTTTGAATCAGTGTATGTATAAGCACCTATACAGATTAACACATATAAACTCACAAGGGGACTTTAGGTCACCTAATTTTTGTTTTGGTCAATACTCTCCTCAGTGATAGACACCTACTAGAGGAACATTTTCGAGAAAAATGCACTTGAAGAGTTGCGAGAAGATGGTCGTTGAGCTAGCGTAAGTGTATTTGCAAGCACTTGGTAGCTCATCCGGTAAAGCGTTTGGCTGAGAGTCGCAAGGTTGCATGCTCGATTCTCGCTGCCTGCACTTTTTTTAAATGCAAAACTGTCTATTTAATTATTTCTTATTCATTTTTGATAAAATTTCAGTTTTTAATGATTGTTTGATTTTTTTTTTTTTGCATGAAAACTCCGTTTTAACTCCTTATTATCTCTCGTTTCGAAAGTTGTGTATTTTCTTTTGAATTATTAATTATTTAATTATTCGCAGCATTTATATTTTTAATTTAAATTAGGAATTACGTTTTTCGAACAAAAATTGCACGAAATCAAAATGTTTAATACATAATACCAAAAATGAAACCCAGGAATAACAGTCAATTATCTTTTAAACATTTATTAACTTACTTTAACATTTATTCCGAATAATTATTATACATATGTATCATTAGGATTAAGTAGTATCGCCTTGCTTCTACGACAAGCATCACTCTAGTTCGTGCGATAATACGTAATCCTGATGATACAAATGTACAATAATTATTCAGAATAAATGTTAATGGAAACTAGTAAATGTTTAGAAGATAATTTACTATTATTCCTGCGTTCTATTTTTTGTATTTTGTATAAAACATTTTTATTTCGTATTTGACATTGCAATTTTCGTTTGAAACACTTATTTTCTAATTTAAATTAAAAATGTAAAGACTATGAATAATGAAATACTTATTAATTGAAAAGAAAATACACAACTTTCAAAATGAGAGATAATGAAGAGTTTAAAGAGAGTTTTCATTGGAAGAATGATTGAACAATCATTAAAAATTGAAATTTTTTGAAAAATGATAAAGAAATGAATAAATAAACAGTTTTGCATTTAAAATAAGTGCAGGCAGCGAGTATCGAGCGTGCAACCTTGTGATTATTAGCGAAACGCTTTACCAAGTGAGCTAACAGGCGCTTGCAAATATATTTACGCTAGCTCAAAGACCAACCGCTCCCAATTCTTCAAATGCATTATTCTCGAAACTGGTCCAAAATTGCGTCTTCTTGATTTTTCTCAGGAAACCTCTAGTAGGTGTCTATCAATAAAGAGAGTATCGACCAAAACAAAAATTAGACGACCTAAAGGTGTCCTTGTCAGTGTTAAAAAAGCCGCGATCTATATAGGCTGTTCGAAAGTTATATTTTCTTCGATCTATTTCAATGTAGGTGAAACTGTTTTTAAAGCTTCGGTTATGCAAGCCACGCTAGAAGTGCGTGACGCAAACTACAAGTTATAATAAGATAGTAACTGGTATTAAAAAGAAAGAAAGAAAGAAAGAAAGAAAGAACGAATGAAAGAACGTGGGGAAGAAGGAAGGAAGGAAGAAAGAAAGAGATGAAGAAATGAAATAAATGAAAAGAGAAAGAGAGAGAGAGAGAAAACGAGACAAGGTAAAAGTTAAAAGGTAGAAGATGAAAGAACAAACCATTAGCGCGTAAATCCTCGTGCGATGGTTGAAAACTGTTGTTTTGGAAGCCGTAGGCCGGAAGCCAGGGATTTGGTCCGTTCACCAGTTCCATGTCCGGTCCCATCATGAAGTTCGAGCGGGATTCCTCGTCAACACTAACATCATCCCGACGAAAGCTAATCGTCGACGTCGACTCGCTCATCTCCGTCGGGAGCACCTCGTGATCCTGACTTTTTTCGTTTCTCGGTCATTAACCGCTCCGTCGAACTGTGAACCCCCTTTCCGCCTTTCCTCGAGGGGCTTCATGAGCTCTTTCCTGAGGTATCCGAGGCACCCAGCCCTCTTCATCGGCAAACCAGAACCAGCCCATTTTAAATTCAAATAAAATACCTTTCACCGAAGCAACACAACGCAACGCGACGCGACGCGACGCGACGGCGAAACGATTTATTTTAGCTTCAGAAATACTGGAAACATACAAATTCTGAATCTGTTTCGCCATAGTGCCGAGTCGAGTCGAGTCAAGATTCGAGATATGCAAGGTCAGGGTCGACTTGGGAAATTTACGGGCCCCGAAAAATCATTCATAAATTACTCCTCCGATACTTTAATGACATTTATTATATAAATCTCAGTAGACAAACGAGATATTTTTAAGGGAAAAAAATCACATTTTTTCTTTCGAGTTTATCTGCTTAGAAGAATTTTTTTTCTATAAATCCACAATAACAAAAAAAGTGTGTAAATTATCCTGATTTCTTTTCTACTATTGGTAACTTTTCATGAAAGTAAAGTTTGCAACGTTTATGGTAAAAAAATCCAAAATATTCATATCTTAAATTAAATGCACAAATTCGGTAGATTTCAATACCAAATAACTGTAAAAAAAGTTTAATCCCCCCAGCTGCCAAGGAAAGCAGTAGATTTCAACCCCTAAGTGTCAAAAATCGATTTAAAATTCTAAAATTTTTTCAAACTTTCTAACCTGAAATCTCAAATATGGATTCTGTAGATTTTGATGGTAAATGATTGCAAAAAAAGTTGAATCCCCCTATCTGAAAGGCTGTCATTTTCAACCCGCAAAAAACTCAAGAATCGGAAAAAAAATTCCAAAATGTGTTCGATGCTTCTTACTTAATATTTTAAACATGGATTTTGTAGTTTTGATTGTAAATAACTGTAAAAAAATTTTCGACCCCCTAGATGTTGGGGAAAATAGTGAATAATTAGGGGTGGAAAATGACTACTTTCCTCGGCAGCTAGGGGGATGACACTTTTTTTACAATTATTTACCATCAAAATCCATAGAATCCATGCTTAAGATTTCAGGTAAGAAGCTTTGAAATCATTTTAGGAGCTTTTATTGATTTTTGACACTTAGGGGTTGAAATTACCAGCTTTTTCGGCAGCTGGGGGGATGAAACTTTTTTTCACAGTTATTTGGCATCAAAATTCTACTAAATACATGCGTTGGATTTTAGGTAAGAAGATTTTTTATTTTTCCGTTTACCATAAACGTTGCAAACTTCAGTTTCATAACTTTTCCCCGTCTAGAATTTAGCTAACCAAATAATATGTCCATACAAAATAATATGATCCCTAATTTTTTTTTCCTGAAAAAGTACACTATAAATTTAAATCAGTCAAAAATTGACTGATTGAATTAATCAAGCATAACTTGACTGATGAATCAGTCATTTCGACTGATGAATCAGTCATTTCGACTGATGAATCAGTCGTTTAGACTGATGAATCAGACATTTTGAGTGACTGAATCAATCATTCACTTAGAATGACAGATTCTCAGTAACAATAAGTGACTTATTTATCAGTCATTTTCTAAGCTACGGATAAATCAGTCATTTTATTTGAAAACGAGGAAAAGATATATAGCGTTGTTCACTATATTATGAGAATTATTATTGAATTTTTTTTTTATATCACCTGAATAATTCTTTACAATTGATACCAATTAATGAATGTTAGTCTTCAATTATTACAGATGACTATTTGTATTATCTTTTCAATTAAAAATATTATTATATGACAGTAATATTAATAATAATAATAATAATAATAATAATAATAATAATAATAATAATAATAAT
>WSXT02100720.1:0-11452 GCA_011762715.2 Neuroterus valhalla
GTTAAGGAAATTTCTAATCTGACGTATGCAACTTTTGAAAAAAAAAACATAAATTCAACGGAAACCACAAAAAAAAATTCATGGCTCACTTCCAAAAACGATTATTTGAATAAAAGATGTTTTCCTCCTATTGTGAATCTTTATAACTATTCACAAGAAGATATAAACAGATTTCAAAGGTTTTTAAAATAAAACACTCATTTAGGAAAATTGATCAGATTTTTTAAAATATGAAAAATACTTAATCAATTCACATTCTGGTTTCATTGCAGAAAACAAAAAAAGGAAATCGGTCAATATTTTCTGTTTGTTTTTCTTGTTTGGAAAATGAAGAAAAATCCCTATCAATTCCAAAATCATAGCGCATTTTCAGAATGTCTATTTCCTACTAGTGAATAATATAATTGAACATTTTTGATTAAAACAAATTTTTGGTTTTATCTGAAAGCTTTTTAGAATATAAAAAATGGTTTGTTATGGATTTGAAGAAAAAAAAGTTGCTATTATTCTTATTTTGTGTGAATAATTTTCTTTGCTGTTCCCGAATCGTGAATTTCAACATTTTTTATTATTTTATAAAATCTAAGAAAAAATGTTGTTCGCACATATTCAACATTTAAAAACTCAACAAAAGATTCCTTTACTCAATTTTAATCATTTATTGATCTTCACAAGAAGGTATTAACAGATTACAGAAGTGTTTATGATGAAAAACTTATTTACAAGAATTATACAGATTTTTTGAAATAGCAAAAATTTTGATTGGATTTTTGTTATACAAGAGTCATACAAGAGAACAAAAGTTAGAATTAGGAAAAAAAAATTAGAATAGAAAAATTAGAAAGATAATTTGGATCACGTGACTTATGTATAACATGGCCTTGAGCAACAAGTTTTTTTTTTCTGAATTTTACTCCTTCATCATTGTCTGCAAGAAGATCAGAATGGATTTTAAATATCTTAAAGATGAAAAACTCATTACGGAAATTATACACACTTCGAAAAATAGCAAGAGTATTTATCGAATTTATATTCTGGTTTCCTTGTTTTATACACAAAAAATTAATTAATTGATTGCTTCTGAAGAGGGTTCTATGAAATCTGATGGAAGAGTAAATTGAAATTGGTTAATAACTTTTTTCTCTTCTCTGGATTTTAAAATAAAGGGAAATTTCTATCAGTTTCGGTATCATGGAAAATTTTATAGAATATAATGATCAGTTTTGCTAGTTTTCTTCGGTAGAAGATTCGAAAGTGAAAAAAAATTATCTGTCAAGCATGTTTTTAGTACATAAAAAACCGGTTGTTTTCGAGTTGGTTAGCATATAAAATTTTTTGGAACCTGAAATATGAAGAACAAGAAACGTGCTTTCAAAACCGTGAATTTGATTACGTTTCAAAAATCAAGAAAAATCCAGTGATTATGTCCAACTTTTCAAGAATTGCATTCAGAAAAATATTCACAAGTCTGTTTCAAAATTCTAGGAAGATTCACAACTCATATAGCAAAAACAACTATTTTTTAGAAAACCAAAATAAAAGAGCGTTTTTGATCGAAGGAAATTCAAGTTTGACGTATTAAACACTTTCCAGAAAAGTGTACATTCAACGAAATAAAAAAGGAACGAGCTTTCCTTATTTTGAGAAAATCTGAAATTAAATGAAATTTTGTTTCACAATTTGTAATTTGTTTTCTTGTGAACGAAAAAAAAAAAAAAAAAATTGCAAGAAGAACGTGATTTCGAATTTCCATTTCCATTTTAGGTGCCAACCCACAAATTCCGTTCCTAAATTCAAACGATTCAATCCATAATTATTCATAGCATTTATACTCTGCCCCATCATATGTCCAGAGCATTTAATTATATTTCGATTATGAGGCCATGTACCACTTACCCGATTTCTACTTTATCGACATTTTTTTCGCAAGCTCACTCCCATACAAAATGAGATATCGAGTTGAAGATTAATATAATGTTCAGAAATATTGAATTTTCTAAATTTTCAACACGATATCTCATTTCGTGTGAACGTGACTTTTTGCGTTAAAATGCCGGTAAAGTAGGAACCGGCTATGCGATACATGGCCTTGGACTTTTCTATTTTATTTAATATATTTATTAATTTTTACTCACCTATCCATGATCCTGTTTCAGTGTTAATATGAAGTGTTCCATTGCTTTCGAGCAATTGGGGTAAAAGTATAGCGCTGTAACCAATGGGCATTCCACAACCAGCCATCAAAATAAATACAGCAGCTGTCACCATACACTGAAATATTTTTGGTAATTGTTTACTTCGATAACTTTCACAAAAATTTGAAATTCGAAAATCTGGATTCAATTAAAAAAACACAAAAATTATGACTCTTTTCTTTATAACTGATTTTTTCACACGTTTCGGTTCCGATTTGGTAAATTTCAAATATTAGTAAAAATTTATAACATTGGTATAACAATGATTGTACGTTGAAAAAATATTCTCCAACACTCATAAATTATACATTTTTATGAAAACTCTATTCATCCAAAATGGTAATTTTTTTAGCTGGGGAATTGATTTGAAAAATATGATTCCGAGTATTCTTCATGTTATATTTATAATCAGCACCTAAAAATAGGCTATTAAACATTTACTCTGAAATTCATAAGTGTTAAAAATGAACAATAACCAATTTCTCACCTTGATAATTATTCAGAAATATGAATAAAAGAATTAATTGAATATAAATTATTCATAAATACACAAAATTAAGTCGAAATTGTGTAAAATTACCTGAGCCATAACACCCTTGGAATTCGAGCAATATTGTTTGACGACAATGGGATCATCATAATAATTATTTTTTTCTTCAGAACTCCGCAAGTCCTTTCGTTCAATAATTTCAGGATTGACTTTCAAGGCTTGATAGTTCAGAACAGAATGATTTTCTTCACTAGAAGATAAATAGAATGATTCTTAATTGCATCATTAAACTATCGTTACAGGATATATTATTTGAAGCAACCGAAAAGGGAATTTGGAAGAAATCATGATAAGTATTTAAAATTTTTTAAAAAGGTGTCACTTTGATTTTGAAACAGACCCCAAAAGAGGAGTTTTGAAATCACTCTTATCCATCTCCGAAAACACTAAGAACTCAGCAAAAAAAAAAACTTTAAAAAAACTTTTGTACTTTAGAAGTGCGACGCCTTCGCACGCTGGATGAGAAATTAACGGAAAATGCTTTTATACCTCCTTATTCATCGTAAGATAATTCCAGAATTTTAATTCATCTTTAATTAAGTTACTTCTCAATCAATCGATAATACTGAATTGCAGATTATTTTATCGAAAAATAATGTATTATTCTGTCGGCAGAATTGTTATTATTGTCGATAATCTCCTTATTCATGTAATACATTTGCCATCTCAAGGTCAAGAGAGTTCAGACAGTAAAAAGAATTCATAAAGTAATTGATGAAATTGTTTTTTTTTTCAAATAATTGAAAATAAAGAGGTAGACTACTTACAGATATTAGTAGATAGAATTCGATTACCTATTAAAATGAGCCTGTACTCTGAAAGGCGATAGCGCTGTCCAGAATGTGGATAAGAATATTTTTAGAAAACAATTAGGAAAATCAATAAGTTTTGCAATAAATAAGCTCTCGTGGAACTAACTTGGTTATGTTGGTATTGAATTATCAAATACAAAAGAGAAAAATATATTTCCGATCTTTGAGGATTTTCGGACATCTTCAATTCTTGACAGGGGCTAGGAATTTACATTGAACATTTTTGTATTGTATAAAATTGATTCTTAGAATATTATCTTTGCTCTTGCAAAAAGAGTCTCTTCCGCTAAAAATCCCCTTTCACACGCGTATCAAACAGTACTTTATACCACGATAGCCGAAAAAATCATGTCAAAGTTAGAAATTTGAGGTTAGAGTGGAATAAAGTATTTTTGTGAACCTATAAAGGTTTATCAATATTTGATGGATCAAAAAAATAATTATCTAAGGTACCTCTTTCGTAAAATAGCTAAATCATAAATTGATTATTGCTCCAGTCAAGAGTTAAAGATGAAGTACAAATTTCCCTAAAAATCCATATTTTATTTTTGTCTTTTCCGTGATAATTCGATACTCTCACTGACAAATTACTTCAACCAAAGTTCATTTTATGAAAAATTTAATAATATTCTGGCAAGTTTTTTTGGTAATATTTTGTCCGTATTCTGTTCAGAGTTATCACTATTCAAAGTCAAGGCTAATTTTTAATAGGGCACCCGGTTATTGTTCCGGTATTATCCGTCGGTGGTGTTTATTTTAAATTAATTTTTACTCCAAATTTTGGGATGATTTAGGCCTAAACTGCTAAATATCTCATATTTTTATTATGACTTCGAGATACGAATAATAGTATTTTGTGATAAGTCAAATTTCTCAATTATCACTACTTAATTTTTTATAGATAATTTATTATGACTTCGAGATACAAATAATAGTATTTTGTGATAAGTCAAATTTGTCAATTACCACTACTTAATTTTTTATAGATAAAATTTGTGTATTTACCTGATACCAACCGCCATCTCGAGAAAATTAATAACTGAATTTTATTCAAAAACTCCCGCAACTTCTGTTCTTTTGATAGGGTGTAACTATTTCTCATACTCTAAATTCTCAACTTCCTTGAGCCAATTATCTTTTTTGTAATATTTTGATTGGCCCATTCGATCAAAACAACTGTCATTAAAAATGAACGATTTTTGGAAAACTACTGCACTCTGCAATACTATTTTTGCGCATACGCTGGTGTTAAACTGGTAACACGCTGTCAGGTGCAGTCAAGAAAAACAATTTTCTAGTAATGAACACTTTTCTCGAAAGAGAATTCACGCTTGATTCACGTGCGATAAATTTAATTATACAATTTTATTTTAGAATTTATTATTACATTAAATATTATATCACAATTATTTTATCATGCAATTTCTTTCATTTTCTACACAACCAAAATTGTTTTATCCAGATCATGTCACATTTAATCAAGAAATTTCAATCTAGAATGAAGATATCGGTTATTATTTAAATATTCACGAAAATAATTTACTAGAATTATTTTCGAGATCAATTCAATTTGAATTATTTACTTATTTGCTGACAGTATGTGTTTAGTTTTTCTTAATAATTTACGGTCGTACTTTTGATTTCAAAATACCCTCATTGTTGAGAAAAAAATCTTTATGATAATAATGATAAATTTTTTATTTAGGTAAAGGATTTTGTCAAGTGGCCTTCCATCACCTCGAGATGAAGGGAATCAACTGAGTGACAAGCAGCCTCCGCTTGTCTTTTATAAGTAGCTGACATTGAATAGATTCGGCAATTTTGTCATGGACATTTCCACGGAAACACGGACATCAGGGCGGAGGAAAAGAAAAAAATACATAACTTTTTTGAAATTTAGAGCACAGTAATTGCCAGTTGATCCATTTGTTACCGAAATTTGACGGCACTTTTATGCGAAACGAAGTTTTTCATTTGATATTTTTCATTAGTATAATTTTATTCTAAATATTAATTGCAAATTATAAAATTAGATTTGGGATTTAGGAAATTCAAAATTGGAAAGAAATATAATTTATGTTTTAGTTCCCGAATGACACGCAAGCGTTTTGCAAACGTTTTTAGAACGTTTTCTGCACGGAAAAAATAACCGTTCCAAAAAGTGGAAAAAGTTTGCGAAATTTCAACAAAATAGAATGTCACTTTTGGACGGAGCTAAAATTTGTCCTAAACTGGAAGAGTTACCTTTGTACAATTTGATGAGCAATTTAAAAAAAATATGATATAAATTTACGAATTATAGGAAAAATTTATTTCAAAAATTCTAACCCGCAAAATCTGAAATCTTGAAAGCTGCGCGTAAAAAAATGAATTGACAGTTTGTGAAATTTTAACAAAGTATCGATCCACATTTTCGTGAAGAGTGTTGTCGATTCGGAAAAAAAATCGGTACGCTTTTGTTCACGTGTTATATATGTGTGTGTGGACGGCGGAAGGTCATATATATTTTGATTCTAATTTTGATGTCTAATTTTAAATACAAATACATACACTTATAATTTCCTGCCAATAACTATAACTAATACATGTATATCGCTATTTGCTCACGCAATCTGAAGCATGCTACACTGTGAGCTTCTTGTTCGGATCGCTCTTATATATTAAACTCATGAAGCGATCACCACTTGTGAGAAACTGATCAGAGATACATTTCAGAAAGTAATACATTTTTTCGGAGAAATGGATTTCTTACGCGAGAGGATGTCACAAATGAATTTGAGACGAGGAGTAGTAATTGCATTCAATTTTTTCTAAATTTTCGTCATAATTCTTGATCGATAGAATAATTCTAGTATTTCAATACAACGTGGTGGTTGATTGCTCCAATTTGAATTACTCAATACAATTATATTTGATATCAATATCATTAAAAATCTTCGATAGAATATTTATAGCCACGAGAGTGGATATTTAAACAAGGAGATTGATTTCCAAATAGAAAGAATCATTTTTTGAGGACAAATTTAATGTTTCAACAAAATAGTCGAATCTCAAAGTCCGAAAATAATTATTTTTAACCAAAAATGGACAAGTAACATTTTTAGTTTAAAAACCAATTTCAAATCAAGCATAAGTGTTTTATACTAAAAAAAAAATAATCTTCAACCAAAGCAGTCGAGTTTTCAAACAGATAAATACATTTTATTGAAAAAGATTAATAAACGAAAATTTGATTACTCAAATTTTGAATTGAGAAAAAATAAATGTTGAGCTGAACAAATAGATTTTTGAATGAAACCATGAAATTTCCAATTGGTATGGGTAAAAGTTTCAGTCAAAAAGAATTACTTATAACAAAAACAAAAAAAACTTTTAACAAACAAAAAAAAACTCAAAGAAATTATTACATCCATACACAAAATAATGAAGAGGCAAAGAAATTGTCAATGTTCAACTGAAGTCGATGAATTTCAAACCAGAAAGACGAATGTTTAACTGAAATGATGAACATTCAACTCAAAAGAATGGATCAATTTTTGACAAAAAAATTAGTTATCAACCAGAAAATACAATTTGCAACCAAAAAATACCATTTTTCATCAGAATGGTTGAAATTCAGAATTTCTGAAGAAAAATATCAACTTCCGAAGAAAAATGCTAGAAAACATCAATTTTTCACTGAGAATGAAACAGTTGAATTTTCAGTCGAAGTAATTTATCCTCAAATGAATAGATGTATTTTAAGCGAAAGATGAATTTTTGAACATAAAGATTAATTTTCTACACAAAAAACAAATTTTTTACGAAGTACATAGATTCTCAGAGAAATCGTTCAATTTTCAAATTAAAAAATCAATGTTCAACTTAATACTTGAATTTTTACCGAAAAAAAGATAAATTGATTTTTAACAAAGTAGTTACAATTTCAACCGGAAGTGGATTTGGAATCGAAATAATGCAACTTTAACACAAAAATTTTATTTTCAACAAACAAGTTTAAATTTCAAATAAGTACATAGTTGGTTTTTTAACTCAAGAAGGATGAATTTGCAATGAACAATGTAAACAAGCTCTCAATCATAATTCATAAATATTTACTCTTAGGAAAACTACTTCTACTCTAAGAAATGCTTGAAGTACTTTCTTTATTTAAAATTAGAGAGAGGGAACTATCAGATTTTGACGAATTTTGGATTGGAGGAACGATTTTTCAAAATTCCTCTCGTCTAAATCCGAATTATAATTAGTTTAAAAAGCTCACGTTCCATATAAAAGATTCCCTGTTCCTATTGAAATTATACTTCTTCACTGAAACTCCCTGCCCTAAAATGAAAACTATAATTATTTTCTGAAATTTTCTGTCCGAAGTCAGGCATATGAGAAAAAGCAAATTATACGTGATGAATAAATTTTTTTGAAAAAATGAAGGTAACAGTTCCGGCTGTAGGTTTGAGCCATCATCGATTTGATTATCAAATTTGAGTCAGCTAAAATATCTTACAGAGCAACGAATTTGCAAAACGTTTTTCTCATAATAGACAAAAATAAATATCTTTCCTCTCATGACGTATAGAACTACTTTAATATCTCGAAAATTAGATTAAAGGAACGTTACATTGTTCAAACCAAATGACAAGATCTCTTTTTCATTCATAAAAAGAAAGCGGTCATTTCTAGTATTTTTTTGGTAGAATTTTAAATAGTCTACGTTGTGTCAAGTCAATCCCTGGTTTTTAATTTAATTCCCGGTCATTTCCCGATTTTTTCCCAATCAACAAAATTCCCGGACATTTCCCGGTTTCTCGGTCAATTCGACAGCATGAAGTACTTCGAGAAAATTTCTATTCCGACTATTTCAAAATACTGATCGTTCTGTTTTCGAAAAATTAATAGTTTTTTCTTGACATTGTATCAAACTATGAAATAAAAATTGGAAAATCACTTGTCTCATAATGAATGTCAATTATCCGTAAAGTTTTTTACAAATATTCGTTAGTCTAATCCACTTTTTGATAAATGTATACGAAATCTTTTAAAAATTGTGGCCTGTCCAAAAGTGACATTCTATTTTGTTACAATTTCGCAAACTTTTTCCACTTTTTGGAAAAGTTATTTTTTCCGTGTGGTAAACCAGAAACGTTTGGAATTTTCGGTAAGAAAAACGTTTTGAAAACGTTGGGTACTTCTGCTGATTTTTGAGACTCAAGTGAATGAAACTTGTCAAAAACGTTTTACACAGGTTTTCAAAACGTGTGACCAATAAAATTTTGAGTGACTACAAATTCAACGTATTCCAAAAGTTTTGTGAACGTTTGGAAAACGCTTGATCGAATAATTATCCGAAAGATAGCGTCTAAACACCATTAAAAGTATATGAGCTACTAAAATAAGGTTTTATCTTTCGATCAAACGTTCGTCAAACGTTCTCAAAATGTTTCTTAAACGTTTTTCAAACGTTTGATAAATGTCTTGCAAACGTTTTAGAGACGTTTTGAAATTCAATCTGCTCAAATTTTGTTTGGTCTAACGTTTACCAAACATTTTGGAAACCTTTCTAAAAAGTTTTGTTCAGCCAAAGTATAAAAAATATGCAGAACCATCCGATCTTTTTGAAAACGTTTTCTTCACCAAAATTTCCAATGTTTTAACGTTTGATAGAAAATGTTTCCAAAACGTTTGGAAGACGTTCGGTGTTATCCGCGTGAATATCTGAATTTTCGGAAAAATGAAATAAAAAACCTGCCCGCCGCCTGGGCACATTCTCATCGCTCGCAAGGTTGAGCGCGCCTAAGTGGCGCGTCTTTCAGATCTCGCGCTTCGCGCTCAATGGTAATCTCACCTCACGCTCCGCGCTCGGTCTTTGTACTTCCCAACATTTGTATACAGAGCTTTTGAAACTCGATAGCGAAATGTCGACTACCCTAATTGGATGATTGTGAATTCTCTTTTGTTGCAGCTTCTCCCGCTTCAACGAATACATTCTCAGCCCTATGCAACAGAGATTATTCAATAAGTGATTTGTGCCAAAAACATTTGCAGGAAACCGACTGTGCCACAAGAAGAAAAGTACTTTAAACTTTATTCGGGTCACGTTCTTGATTCGCAAATAAAATGTCCAATGTTTCTACTAACGTTTAGAGTCGAAAAATTTCACTTTTTTAGTTGCTTTATATATAACATTGAAAATATGCGAGCAATCCTAATGGCATCAATAAATAAGTTATAGACAAATAAATTACGATTGAATGAGCCATTCATAGACCTACTCAGATAATTAGAGTCCGAGAAAATGAGGAAAAAACCGGGAAATTTAAGGCTTGATTAACAATTTAATGTCTTTGTTAATTTTTAATTTCTATGATTGAATTCTAATGAAAAAGTAGCAATTTCTATGCTTTATAAGTGTGAAAAAGAATGGACACTGTAGGATAATAATTTTTTGCGCAATTGTCATTTCAATTATTCAATTCTACTAATTGCAAAATGTCTGTGTGTTACACAGCTGGTCCAATTTCGATTTCATGGTTTTTCCTAATTTTCTCGGCGTCTATTTATCCGATCAGGTCGATCAACCGCTATTTATTCGAAATTTATTTATTCGCAATTTAGTTGTCTATGACTTCTCAATTGATGCCATTGAGATTGATCGATTACTTTTTATGTTATAAAAAAAAAACAACTAGAAAAGTGCAATTTTCCGGCTTTAAACGTTAATAAGAAAATTGGACATTTTATTTGCGAATCAAGAACATGACTCGAATAAAGTATAAAGTACCTTTCTTCTGATGCCACAGTCGTTTTTCTGCAAAAGTTTTAGCACAACAATTTCTCTATTGCTTGGATTACCTCATCTCATGTCTCGTGCTGCGCACTCGATCAAAATTCGTCCGAAACGGTAGAGAAGTTTTGTTGCCCACTTTCTATCATATGTTTTGTACTTTTCCCAGAAATATAATTGCTCCATGTTTTATTTTATTCTATATGATTGAAACAAAAACTATACGTCCAATCGGGAAAATTATAACAAATTTATAGATCTTTTTGAAGAACTTGTTTCTGCTCGTCTTTTCCTAAGCTCGTGACAATCGTCCGAAAGTTCAATTTTTTCCTCTTTAATATGGTATTTTTTTAATAAAGCAAGAACTACTTGTCCTATCAAAAAGTAAATTATATAAAATTTGTAGATATTTTTTTGGTGCACAATTTTTGTTCATTCATATTTTCCCTTACCTTGCATAGTCTGACCAAAAAATGAAGCTTTCTATTTTTCATCATTTTTCGTGCGACCCAAATTTGATTCTTTTATTTTTTGTGATAATTCAAAAAGTTGTGGAGACCATCTTGTAGGACACCCAAAAATAAACATTCTTTCTCCTATACCTTTTTTCCATATCTTCCGTGTTTATATTTTTGAATTTTGAAAATGACATTACTCTGACAATTTTTTTTTCATTAAAAGATATCATAAGGATGGATTATTCCACTTATCACTCGCTACGCAACATTGAACGAACGTTTAATGGAGCGGGGCGGTTGTTTTGACGAGGTTTTGGGTTGAAGCAATGTAATTTCCGTTCGATTCAATATCTTTGAGTCATTGATTCAATTAAATTTTTTTCTCAGTGTGTATTTACAATTTTCGAGTCTTGAAAAAAATGGTCTCAAAAATGTTCAAAATGCTCTTACTTCTTGAATTTTGTTCCAAAATAGCTGGTTAACGAACTTGACCTTCAGTTTCTGACTCTAAAAGAGTGTACCAAAGGCCAATCAAATCGATTAGTTTTTACATTCTCATCAGAGAAGGTATTAGATTGGTGTAAAATTTGACCCCCCCCCGGTTTTTGTCAAATGTCCACGTTTTGAGACCCCCTGAACCCGAAAAACAGGTTTTTACG
>WSXT02100731.1:0-11451 GCA_011762715.2 Neuroterus valhalla
TGGCATATTTTACCATTCTTGTTATTTTCCCTACTAGTGGGGAAAATAGATCAGCTGATGCGGTGAAAGTAAATTCTAAGTGGGGAATTCACCGCATTAGCTGATCTTTTTCCCCCACTAGTGGGGAAAATAACAAGAATGGTAAAATATGCCACTTTCCCCTTATAAAACAGCCGGTAAAAATCGAATTTCCAACCGACTTTTTAGGGAAAATAGTGTGTTCAACTCGTGCGGAACAAGCGATTACCCACTCCTGTGATTGCAAAACTCGCCTTCGGCTCGTGTTACAAACTTTACACTTGTTGGAAATCGCTCGTTTTCCCCACTTGTTGAACAAATAACTATTGTCCAGCACCCGCGGGAGAAATGCAACTTCGGAGACTCGTCTCGAGTGGACGAAGTTGTCGATTTCTCGATTCACGACGTCACAGTGGTCGAAGTGAGTACTTTTTCCACTAGTGGTCGAAAAAAGTGAGAGAAACGTGATTAGCCAGGTTAGAGTGGTGAGGGCAGTCAATGCAGTAGATGATGATGAGGTGCATAAGGTGCCCTTTTTTCACTAATTTTGACCCCCCCCCCCCCAAATATTTTTCTGGATCCGCCCCTGACTTCTCTAATTGTACCATGAATCTTGAAAAGTAATAAATTTGTTATATAGGAAAACATTATTATTACAGATACATATTAAAATTCATTTTTAAAAATTGATTCTGTTATATTAAGATTTATTTATAAAAATTGGTTGTGTTCACAAATAGAAAATTTAGTAACTTGACATGCTTTCTCCCCTAAAACTCTCGACGATCTCCTCAGCCGTATTTTTTCGCGAATCATTGGACAAAATGGTACGTGCACCATGTGGGAGACGGCAATTCCACTCGTTGGAATCGCCTACTTCTCCCACTTGAACTACAATATACTATTTGAAGCAAAAATAAATTATTTTTCATCTTTTTTTCCAGTTTTTCATGCATGGAGTTCTCATGGTTAGGAATTTACATGTCTGGAGTTCTTTATCGCGTCCATGCTGGCTGCTCCACCCCTGCTCTTGGGTAATGTTGACAAGTTGGTGGGTCAGCGGAGTCTTGGAGAGCTTGTGTGTCAAGTCGGAAATTCCTAGGAACTATTTTGCAGAAAAGTTCACAATTTATTTATTTATTTCTCATGAAAATAATATTTCAATATTTCATTGAAAGTGTTGCTTCTATAGTTTCTTCCAATTCCTTCCCAGGTTCTTCCAAATCTCTCTGTAACTGCGATATCCCAACTTCAGGTAGATCAGGTACTTAAACTTCTGGTCGAACTTCAGATACCGGGAACTCGGGCTGAATCCCTGAGATTATAACTTCTGGACCTTCACGGTTCGCCGGAAGGGAGTTAAGAAGAAAATGTTTTGTTGCTTCGAAAATCATATTTATTATTATTTCTAGATGTAGTTGGAATATTCTGATCTAGTTTTCAATTTTAAATACTTCTGACAGCAGAAAACAAAAAAAGCGTATCACTGATAGATACTCAAGAATACAGACACACAAGAAAATTACAACAACGTAAAACTTATGTGGTCAGAACTAAAAATGAACAATTCTTCTTTTGAATATCCTGGAAAAAATTACAATGAATTTGAAACTTGCAGACGTAATTACCTAATTAAGGTTGATGAGATACTTTGAGAACATAATATCAGAAAGTTCTTTTTCTAATCATAATGATAGGTGTAATGATGGGAGAGTTAAAAAAGAGATTGAGGATTTAAAAAATCGGATTATATGTGAAGCTATACCTTTTAAAGATTTAGGTAACTTCAACCTGTTCGCTGCTCTAATAATATGCATTTACATCATTTAAAATATTCAAATGAGTGATACTTGTTTACTTATTATTATTATAATCATAAATAAAAAGTTCTGATACTCGTTAAACGATATTTTTCATTGGAATCCTATTTTTAATAAATCGGCCACGTGGACCGATTATGAAAACTAGATAGGAGTATTCCAAGTACATCTAGAAATCATATAATAAATATGATTTTTGACACAACGAAACATTTTCATTTAAACTTCCTAGCGGCGAACCGTGCCTTCTTTAACAACTGTTTCCTTGAGTTCAGATTCCTTTCTTCCTCCTGCATAATTTTCAGTTGGTCGTGGAGGCTAAGGAATAATCTTTGGAGAGTCGTGAGTCCAGTAGCTCTAGGAGAAAACAGGTCCTGTTGCTTTTGGTGGTTCAAAACCCACCGTAAGCTTCAGTTCCTCCTCATCCTGAATTAGTAGTTAGGTGTATGAAGCAATTGAGAGATGGTTAAGTTAAGACTCTTGAACTCATTCAAGAAAGACAATATTATAAAATGTTCCAGATTCAGCATCTCATTTTATTTTCCCATCGCCGAGACCTGGCTTAAAATTTGTGATTCTCTCACAAACAATTGTTTCCACGTAGAATAGGATCTTGGGAGTCCCAATGAAATTTCCTTCAATTTCTCCTTTTCTTTACTGATTTTCCAGCTGAAGTACTTGTTTTAAACTTGACCCACATGTAATTAAAGATTAAATCTGGTATTTTCAACAGTTCTTATACTGCTACATACGAATACAATCAAAATTTCAGTAGCTGTAGTCAATATCTGCTCCGGCCACTCGCACATCGAATCTAAAACAGATTCCCCTTGCCGTATGTGTGCGCGGTACTTTCCATTTCCCTTTCATAATCTACAAGTATCATGAGCTTGAAACTTTTACTATCCAATATGGCTCACTTTTCCCTATATGCAGACCCGAACTTTAGATAAACAGGTATTTGAATATGAGACTCCGGAGGCAGCGCTAAGGTTTGTGGACCGCCCTGAAGGCAGGCAGTGAGACGGGCCGTCACGGTGGATGCTTGCGAGATCCTGGAGCATAAAACCCCCGGTTCGTTGCAAGTGGATTGTCAGCACGTAACCAGAAGCACACTCACCAGGATCGCAGTACTCGGGGAAACGAGAGGGACCGAGAAAGAGCATAACCAGAGCATACCTTAGTTGTCCGCTCGTAAAGTAACCCCGTATGCCCGAAGTGCGTGCCGAGTCTCTCTCGTCTCCGTCTCCACCGGTGTTTGTTAAATTGGAGGAATATGCATGAGAAGCACTCGCTGGAGAGTTATGCTACGGTGATCTTAATGGTGGACGCAAAACTTAAATATGTATGCTGTACTGAGAAAGCAGTAATTAGACAATCCGGGCCGATTATGGGTTATGATCCGAAATAAACTGAACAAGTCATTCCTTCAATTCCACCAAAAGTCGGAACTAGCGTTATACAAACTGTTTTAATTTATTGGATAGTTTTGTTCAAACTTTTAGTTACTTCCAGCGTGCCTTCATAATATATTCGCAATTCATCTTTGATGTGATTTAACATTGCTGTTGTTGCACACAAGAAAAACTGAACTTGAAATGTGTCAGAGATGCAGTTTTAACTTTTAGAAATTGAGCAGGTCATAGCGAAAGTTTCATGAAGGGTAGGAGAATAAATTTTGAAAGGGAAAACTTTAGACCTATTCCGTCTGCTACCGGACCGCATTATGGAAAAGCCTTGGTGGCCTATTCAGTGAACACTAGCCTAACAGGAGAATATTCATCTCAGTTGAGTCGTGGTGTTAGTAACTCAATAGAGGAAGATTCTCAAAGCAGTTAGAGCTTTTGTTCTCGGTGGTTCGGAATCCACCTCAAGCTGCAGATCCTCCCGCCACCAAGTTAGTGGTTGGGTATGTAAAGGAATAGTGAAGAGATACGAGGGAAAGGTTAACTTGCTCACAAATCTCTTCTGTAATTGGCCATTGCAAGAAAAAGAACCTCATTCTACACCAATCAGGAAAAATTAAAAAACAGCTGGAAATCGCCATCAACCTCAGGTTTAGTTGAGTCAAATGACGGTGGATAGCGCTGACGTCTCAACTCTCGCTACTTCTCAAAAGAAGATGAAGGCGGAAGCAGACATACGCATTAGCATATCTTTCACTTGAAAAAGATATTAACTTTATCTTTTGTTTTCTTTTCTTCTGTTGTACTGTAATCTATTACACTCAGACCAAAATTTCTCTTCAGTTCGGTGTTCCTCACGCTCCCGTTCACCGAACCCAGGAAGTTTTGCATAAGCTGCAAGCTTCTAAGAGTCCAATGAGTAAAATCTGTTTGGAATCAGGAACCCAATACGTTAATATTTTCTGCACTATGCTGTCTGTTCAGTTGTCTTTACATTTTCTTGAAGAAAATAGTTAAGTTGAAATTAAAAATGTGGGGGGTAGCTGTGAAAAACTTGGAACAGGATGGCGCGTTTGTGCAGGCGTATGCATATACGCAGAACATATGGTGATTGGCATTGCGTACGACCCCCATGGAAGAGCTTAGAAAACCTTAGGACATATAGGGTGCTGCGCCTCTCCTCACCCCGCGCAAGAGTCCTCATGAGTTTTCAATGAGATTAGCGGCCCATCTGTGCCGAGGCCGACCCCATAGTCATCATCGACCATGGACAAAGCTAGTCAACCTGCTTAATGCTCAAATACCCTCCATGGAAGTTCTGTCTCTTTCTGTCCTTTACGTTTTATGAATTGAGGCACCGCATCGTGCACTTGCTGCGCCTGAACGAGGCGGCTGTTGCACCAGCGTATGGGACCATTGAGAATATCCGATTTTTTAACCCCAAGCATCATATGGTTCCATTTAAAGTCGCCAACAACCGCAAGACTACAAAAAATCCGGTTGGTCGATTTTATATTATAATAAGACGACAGAAGCTGGTACTACAATTGATACAATTTTCAGTATTCTCGTAACATAATGTTGTTTCTAGTCCATGATCTTGTTGCCGTGTACTTAACTAGTATTAATAAATTCCAGATGGTTAACAACACATTTTGAAGCATTACGCTGCGCTATTACCAGCGTTTCGTTTATTGTGTATATTCAGTAGCGATCGTTATGAGGAGATAAAAATAAGGAAAACTGAAGAGCGCCATATAAGGCTAATAATAAATATATACTATACCACAAAGCAGGCCGATTAGGCAGTGCCATCGTATCGATCCCTCGTCTAGGTTACTCTGGATTTCGACGATGATGGCCCATATGGAGCCTGCCCAGCGCATATGTTGCGACAACGCCGCTAACGACCTGCCTTAGGCGTTGGAAATCCTAAACGGTGATTCGCTTCTCACCCCATGAAAGTAAATAACCATTTGATTGTCATTGGCAAAATGGTATGTATGATAAATTCTAGTCTTTGGAAAATCAACAATATTGCTATTACCCCAAAATGTATATGTAACTGTGTGTTTGAAGAAAAGAAGATAACATTCACACCTATGGCACTAAAAACTTCAATTTATGCAGATGTAGAGAAAAACATATATTTCGTATTAGTTCATTATTTATGTGAGATTGATATTTTATATCAACATATTTATTTTCTATGTTGCTGATAAATTTTTCTGAAATCATTCCATGCAGGTCGGGAGAGAAGTGTTAAATTTTATTCTTCTTTCCAAAAACAAAACCAAAATATCTCTCCTTTTTGTAAGATGAAAAAAAGTATTTTGATTTGTTTTCAAGAAATTTTCTGATTAAGAATAATCTTTCAATTTCAAATGCAAATCGATGAAATTTCAAGGACTAACTTTAATCATATTCTTATTCTGTTCTGTACTGGAAAAAAAAGGGTTACAATTAATATGATTTTGAAACCAGTTTTAAATGAAAATGAGACGAGGTCCCATCGAACAAATGAATCGGGCGTGTAGAGTTTCTCCAAATGAGGTTATTCCGTAGGTTCAATATTTTTCCCTTTCGAATCATAGGAGATATTTGAGAATGAACAAGGAAGATTCAACCGAAGCGAAGATTTCTACTATGCATATTTGTTCATGAGGGTATAAAATTCTTTCAACTTTTGACCAAAATTATCAATTATGAGATGAGTAATTTGATTCCGAAAATATCCAGAAACATTATATCTCAATATTATTCGCAGCAAGTTTATACGACAGATCTTTCAATGTCAATTTTTTCAGATTTGATGAAAATATTCATGCGGTGTGAATAACGGTATTCAAAAGCAAGGAATTCGGAAGAAACGGTAAATGATCCTTAAATCCTGTTTTTATGTAGTCCCGGTAAAAAGCCGTGAACATGTTCTTAATGTTCTATTTTTTTCTGGAAATGCGGAGCTGCAATTAATATTAAGAAATAAAAAAATGACCAGAAGGACTTTGGGCAGACAGGAAATGACAAAAAATATAACGAAATAAGATAAAAAATATTCTTATAAAAAACCAAGTTCAAGAGTAGCATATATCACTTAGCTCTAGCTGGTGGTGGGTGGTTTTTCAAAGCTGCAGTGGGACTCAATATGAAACTACCTTCAACAAATCTCAATGAAAATTCACCTGTTTGGGGTCGTGGATATTTTTTTTTTTTTGCTTTTGCATTTTCTACTTTTTCTAATAGTTATTCTGATTTCTCTCTGGAAATGACTGATCTTAAGAGAAAACAAGTTTGAGCGCGCCTAGGGCGCGCGTCTATCGGATCTCGCGCTTCGCGCTCGATAATAAACTCACCTCGCGCTCCGCGCTAGGTCTTTGTACTTCCTTAAATTTGTATACAGAGCTTTTGAAACTCGATAGCGAAATGTCGACTACTTTATTGTGATGATTGTGAATTCTCTTTTGTTAAAGGTTCTCCGGCTTTAACGAATACATTTTTATCCCGTGTCTCGTGCTGCGCACTCGATATAAAATTTGTCCAAAACTGTGGAGGAGGTTTTTTGCCCACTTTTTTCCCATATTTTGTGTACTTTTTCTTGAAATTTAATTGTTTGATGTTTAATTTTATTTTATAGGATTGAAACAAAAACTACGTGTCCAATCGCAAAAATTATAACAAATTTATAGATCTTTTTTGGGTGAACAACTTTTCTCTGTCAATCTTCTGTCTTAGCCTTCGTCAATTTTTTGGAAGGTTTATTATTTTATTTTTATAATTATTTTTCCTGATTGAAATGAAAACCACATATTCTATTGAAAAATGATTGATAACATATTAAAAGATATTCTCCTGGTAAAGAACTTGTATCTATTTGTTTTCTCCTAAGCTTGGGACGTGCGTCCGAAAGTTGAATTTTTTCCTTTTTAATGTGTTTTTTTTTCGAAGCAAAAACTACTTGTCCTATCAAAAAGTTAACTTTATCAAATTTGTAGATCTTTCTTTGATGCACAATTTTTGTTCATTCATATTTTCCCGTGCCTTGCATAGTTCGACAAAAAAATGAAACTTATTATTTCTCATCATTTTTTGTACGACCAAAATTCGATTTTCCGATTTTCTGAAAAAAATTAAAAAATTTTGAAGACCATCTTATAGGGGTCCCAAAAGGAAATTTTTTTTCTCTCTTACCTTTTTTCCATACCTTCCGTTGTTTGGCTAGAAATTCTCATTTTTGTTCAACTTTTCGAATTTTGAAAATGACATAACTTTGACAATTTGGTTGGCATCAAAAAGCATCATTTGGCAAAAATAGGGGAGGGGGGGGGGGCAAATTTTACACAAATATAATACCATTTTCGATGAGAATGTAATAAATGGATTGAAAAAACATAATATGTCGAGATCTAGAAACATTTCCCAAGTGTATAAGATGGGTCCAGGAAAAGTTTATATTTCAATCGGAAAAATAACTTCGAGAATGAATAAAGTAATTTTGGAAAAAATGACGTAGTATTAGACAGAAACTCTAAAGAGGAAAGTTATTCACCCATAAATTATTCAATAATTTTTTTATGAAAGGCATTGTTTCCGTTTTGATCGTAAAAAATTTATTAAAAAATGCATAAATTATATTTCCATAAAAAGGACTCAACTTATGAAAAATGGAGTAACAGCAACAGAATTCGTCATCAATTATTTTCTTGATGGGACACGTGGTTTTTTATGTTAATAGTATTAATAATAATCTTATTATTCAAAATCGACTTGCTAAACTTTCTGAAAAAACAAGGTAAGAAGTATAAAAATTTATGTTATATACATTTAACCATTATAGTTGAAGATAATATAGAAAAGTTCACGTTTCGAACAAATTTGAATCGAGTGCGGAGCACGAGACATACAATGAGAATGTATTCGTTGAAGCCGAGAAGCATTGATAGAAAAGAATTTACAATCATCAAATTACAGTAGTCGACATTCTGCTTCTGAGTTTCAAAAACTCCACACATAAGTGTATGAAACTAAAAAAAAAAGAGCGCGGAGTGCAAAGTGAATATTATATTATCGAGCGCGGAGTGCGAGTTCCGACAGACGTGTGCCCTAGATGCGCTCTAACTTGCAAGCCGCGCGTGTCATGAGAATGTAACCGCAAAACGGGAAGATTTTTTTCGTATACTTTTCGCATAGTGCAGCTCTCGACTTCAATCGATTCTAGGAAGTTCTGTTCCAGAAAATTGTGTTATGAGAAGATATCTTTTCCCGTTGGTCCTGAATTGGAAATGGAATTTTTTTGTTTTTTTCGACCCACCCTATCGAAGCCTTTTCCCTTTAGAATTTGGATACCTGGAAATGGTTCCATTACGTTGAAGTTTTCTAGAAAAAAAATGCAAAACGTCACCACAAGTATCTACCATTCTTTAGAGTTAATATTTGAACAAAGGTATCACTAGATATCTTATCTCATAATGCTTGAAAAGCACTTTCATTTCAATAAGGAACGCCAAAATATCTAATATAATTTACGAGAACGTTCACTTTTTGGAAATTTTAATTTTTAGCTCTTTCATGCTCTTCCATAATACGATAAGAGTGGCCAAGGACCCAAAACTCTCCGAAAGTTACCGAGTGCCCTTTACAAAAAATGTTCACTGACCTTGGCGAGATGGGGAAATAAGAGGGTAGTTAAACACTTTGGCTAAGCGAAACCGCGCGCAACAGCCTCCCCTTGCTTTTTTGTCAACCTGCGGGGATAAACGAGTTACTTATTATGCTAGGGGTTGAAGAGGAGCCCCTTTCAATACCAGGTTGTATTTCTGGCCGCGCCATCTGGCGTGCTATTATACCAGTATTTTAATTTAATTAACTCTACGTAGCGTGCGAATTCGATCGATATTATCGGCACTTCTCTGGGATTAAGCTTATAGAGGGACCGCCAATTTATATCAAATCTGTCATTTAATTAGTACTATCGCGTCGACGATTGAACGAGCAACAGATTTGATGAAAACTCACCATCCGAGAACTTCCACGGATTACACAGTGAACGTTATGTGAAAAATCATATATCGTTTTGTAAAACGTTTTTTAAAAATGTTTTTAAAAATAATTTACCCCTAGGCGATTGATAAATACTATTGGAAAAAACTTCGACTATAAACTGAGATAGAATTCTCCGGAATGTACAATACTCTAGTTGACTCTGGTTGATTGTTCCCATTATTTAATAAACTGTTTGTTCAAATTTAATTCTCTAATCTAAAGTACCATTCTCTGATTCAATATTGGGTTGAAGCCTTGCACAATGTCGAAGGAGTTTTCGTCCATATAGCGATTTTATCCAGTATCGAATAGAAATATAACTTTCACGTTTTGTGTGTTGCTGTAGTAAAAATACTGTAAATTGAAATTGAAATTATACACTACAGCGAACGTGGAATTATCCCATTCCCGAAATAATCTCATAAGTATTTTTGAATTGCTATGCTGCAGAATTTTCCAAATCATTTCCTCATGTGTATTCGTATTATTATAAGGTTATGAAGTAGATCGTAGAGCAATAAAATTAGGTTATGCTTTTACTTAAAATAAATACGCATTTTTTAGTTCTTACTTGTTATATTACTTCAATGAAATTTAAACTAGCAACAGAAATCTATAATTGATGATATTTTGCAATTCTGCAATACAGAATGGCGGTTTTTATTCTTCTATTGCAAAGTAAAGACGGACACACTTTGAAATGCAAAAACTAGGCACCTATTGTCTAATTGAATGTTTTAACTTAACAATATGCAGAACAAATTGTCACGAATTATATATTCAGAGGAATTATTTCTAATTGGAATTCCTCCAACTAATTCCATGAGAAAAATCCAAAAACCTGCTCCGCTTAGCATAGTCTTACAATAGTTATTATTTTAATACAAGAAAACATTCAGAATGATCAAATGTCACGTATTGTTGACGTCAGATGAAACAATTATTACTATACCTATTTTATTAATTATCGCCCATATATATTTATATTTTATATTATCGATAGTATATAAAAGAGCATCCCTTTCCTGTTGTTGACTTCGGCTTTTTATCAGCAATAACCCATCCAGCACAACGAGAGGCTAAAGTTGAAGAAGTCCACAGACAGAAAATCGAGTCTTCATCGAAGTTTTTTTTCCAGTGAACCTCGCCTTCAAGACTGTCCATAAATTACGGAATGCTGAAATTTCCAAATTTCGCGACCTGTCTGTCTGTTCTTAACGCTACCGTAACAATTTTACTCTTTCCTGACTGTGTGCTTTAAAGTGGTCTCAAATCGCGAAAATCTGGACAAAATTCGAAGGTTTTTTTTTTTGATTGAGATAAAATGTAGAATATGAGGGTTTTTAGAGTCGCTAATTTTAGATACGAACGAAAGATGAACATAAAAATAACGGAAAATGTGTTTTGAACAAGACGGATATATTCCTTTGTAAAAAATTGGAATCGATTTCAACATTTAAAATCATATTGGATATGTATGCTTCAAAGTGTGTTATAAGGTTCATAAATTTACTACAAACACGTCAAGTTTCAAAAAAAATTGTGAGTACAATTTCTTGTAGCACGTAAAAAGTGAAACAGTTTATCCTGATCAATTTTTTCGATGAAAACAAAATTTTCAGAGCAAAGGTATTTTCAAATTCAAAAATATAAGAGAAAATGAGGATTTTTTGTCAAATAACGCAAGATTGAAAAAAAATCAACAAGAAAAAAAGGTTTCTTCCTGAGAGCCCTACCAGATCGTGAATACAACTTTTTGAATTTTCTCAAAAAATCGAAAATTCAGATTTTGTCCGCACAAAAAATAATGAAAAATAGAAGGATTAATTTCTTGTTTAAACTGAGTAAGGTACAGGAAAATATAAATGAACTAAAATTGTGTACCAAAAAAAGATCTACGAAAATAAAATTAACTTTTTGATAGGACAAGTAGTTTTTGCTCCATTAATAAAAAAGCATATAAAAAATGAAAAAAATTAAGTTTTGGACAGTTGACACAAGCTTAGTAAAACTCAAACAGACGCAAGTTCTTTGCCTGAAAAATATCTTTAAATGTGTTAGAATTAAATCATTCAATTTTTGAAAAAATGACTAAGGCTTACACAGAAGATTGATAGAGAAAAGTTGTTCACCCGAAAAATATTTGTAAATTTGTTATAATTTTTCCC
>WSXT02100742.1:0-11451 GCA_011762715.2 Neuroterus valhalla
TCCCAGCGGAGCTAGAGAGTCATTTTTTCACAACTTTCAGAAAAACAATATTCAAATAATCAATTATTTAAATATTGTTGAGACCAGTCGACAGAAAAAATTAACATCATAATATTATTTACATATTCCTGGTCAGAAACGTTACATCAAAATTAAAACTAAGTCAGCATTGTTCGAGCTTGTCACGCCACTCACAACAAATGTTCAGGATGTCGAGAAATTCCATTGAGTCATCGATGGTGGTATGTTGTTACATCGTTGCAAATGGCAATTGGAAGACAAGTTTGAGTTCAGCTGTGAACAGTATACGTGACGTATTTACAGAATAATTATGGGTCTAATGTTCACGTTGTGTTTGACGGTTATTCCAAAGCTTCCACAAAAGGGTTTGAGAGACATCGTCGCACGCCTAAAAATGCCTCCATTGACATCATTTTTGAGGAAGATATGTCACTGAATATCAAGCAGGACAATTTTCTGTCAAACTGTAGAAATAAAAGTAGACTCATTTACATGTTGAGTAAGAAACTATCAGAAAACAATATTTCCTCTTGTCAAGCAGAAGCCGATGCTGATACATTGATAGTCGAGACTGCAATAAATATTCAATCTGAAAATGTTGTTGTAGTTTCTGAAGATGTTGATGTCCTGGTTTTATTAACAGCTCCAACTGGAGACGAAAGAGAAATTTATTTCCTGAAACCTGTAAGAGGGAAAGTGATGCAAAAAGTATTTTCTTCGAAGAGCTTGCAGAATACTCAGCCAATGTGTAAGGTACATATTCTGTTTTTACACGCTTTGACAGGATGCGACACCACGTCAGGCTTTTTCAATGGAGGTAAAACCAAATTTGCTCGTATTTTCGAAACAAGAGACGATCTACAAGCTGCTGCCAAAGCTTTCACGAAATCAAAGCAAGACGTGAACAGTATCTTTCAGGCTGTAGTTTAATGCATTATCGCATTGTATGGAGCACCAAAGACATTTGACAATTTGGACGAATTGCGGCACAATTTGTTCATAACAGCGTCAGTTAAAAAAACTGCGTGCAATTAGCTTCATTACCACCAACATCTGAGGCTGCTTTGGAGCACTTGAAAAGAGTGTATTTGCAGGTCCAAATGTGGATGGGCAATGATATACCGCCGACAGAATGGGGATGGAAGTACGATCGTGAATTTTTACACCCAGTCGCCATGAATCAGCAACCAGCTCCAGAAGACGTAAGGAAAGTAATTTTTTGTTTATGTACAACGGGGTGGGGATCACCTTTCGGATGCAGCAAGAGCGGTTTATATTGTATTCAAGCTTGTTTGCAATGCGATGGTCACAGTTGTCTCAATGTTCGTCCAAATATAGAGATAAACGAAGTCAAAGTCGAAGATGTGTCGAAGGACATGGCGTAAATGGAGTGTATTTATCTTTTTTATTTTATTAATAAGGAACAAAATGTGCCCACTGCAAGCGCACGTATCGAGACATATCGGGTAAAAGTCATGTTTCTTATGTTTTCAATGCAGTGAAAAATGTTCATGCCAAATATCAAACCTCTGTCTATTTTCATTTCATTGGAATAAATATGTTTCACATCTTTTAGCCGGCATTTTTTATTTTTGTTAAATTGAATAAACATCCAGCAATCCTAACACTTTACAATAATAAATTGTAATTCATCGCGAGAATGAAGAGGGTAGTCACTCGGGATTTCATATGAGGACAGAAAAAATTAGAACCCATAGTATTCTTGTACATTGTATAAAGAATTCGCATGCATCGAATAATTATTTTCCAAATAACTATTTTCGCAATAATGACAAAGAACCTTATTCGAGGGAGTTGTTTTTTATTGAAGGGTGTTTTTGTGTCAATTTGGGGTAAAAATAATTTTTATTATATCTTTCTCATGCAGTCAGCAATATTTGTACCAAGTATAGAAGCTGTTACTTGTTTTTTTTTTGTTAATTACAAATATTTCACATTTTTGTGCCGTCATTTTGAATTTCTTTAAAGTTTACTTTACATCCAGCAGCCCTAACATGTAACAATAATGAATTGTAATTCATTTTCGATGGATGTAACAATTCAACTATGTTATTGCAATCTCAGCAGTCTTCGTAAGAATAAAGAAACCTCCCCATAAATGGTTTTTCGCGATTCTCTCGGAACGGGTTGATGGAACAAGAAAGTGCTTGTACGTCCAAATAGTTCATACAAGGTACAACAAGATTGGGGGTCTCAAATTTCTTCGTCCCGGTACAAAATTTTTTGTAATTTACCCTTGAATTGGAGGGTAGGTTTTGCCAAGTGCCTCGCACGTAACTTTCGTAGCTGATATCTCAAAAAGTGGTGGGTTTTTGAAAAAAATTTATTCCACTCAAATTGTGCATAATTTTATGGGGCACCATTTTAGTTCTATACCTTTTCGTCGAAAAAATACTACGTTTCAAGATATCATGCAAAAACCAAGCGTTAGGCGCGTGAAATCAAATTTACCCTCAACTTCGAGGGCTTATTACTCGAAATTTCATACCAGGACAAAAAATCTAAGACTCATAGTATTGTTGTACATTGTATGAAGAATTCGCATGCATCAAATAATTATTTTCCAATCAACCATTTTCGCAATAATAACGAAAAACCAAATTTCGGGGATCGCTTCTTTTTATTTAAGGGTGTTTTTACGATAATTTGGGGTGAAAATAATTTTTTTATCTTTCTACTGCAGTCAGCAATATTTATACCCTAATATACAATCACATACCATTTCTGTGACTGTGACACTCAATTTATTCCAAATAATTGACTATCTACACATTTTTCTTTTGTTCAAAAAAACAACCTTTCACAAAAGCGGCAAGATTCGATTTTTCAACTTTTATAACTCACTATCAGAGACACAATGCAAAAGTTTCCAGAAGAATCGGTTCATAGGCAGAGTTTTGTGAGGTTTAAACCTAACGTTACTGGGATGAATAAATCGTGTATGGGAAAAGGCAAAATTCTCTTATTAGAAGTATAAAATACTTCTTTTTAATGCGAAATCTCTGTATTTATTATAGTAATTAAACCTTATTTCCTAGTTTTTAACTATCTCGAATGATGGGATGCGACCTGTTCCTCAGTATGGTCTCAGGGGTCGGAACTCTTCATCTACCAGATGAAACCTATCACCAGTATACATTGCCAAAACATGCTCTTCGTAGCATAGAAGATCACCTGTGATAAATTCGGTTAACGGTCGACCTGATAATGTGAGGAAAGTAAAGGTTTAATGTACTTGATAAGTAACAAAGATCACTTAATAATATATGATAATATATAACATATAATATATAATGTATAATAGATAATGTATGATATATAATATGTGCTACAAATTGGATAAGATGTTCACATGTGTCTTCATAAGCACTTGACTTCGAGTAAAGACTGTTATGTAAAATATCACAGCGCACAGTAGTTCAAAATCCCAAATTTCCGGTCAAAACCCCTAGACATGTTATAATCGTATTGATTTATATTACATGCTTATAATAACTTACATGTCTGTAAGTTTTTGGGGTCGCTGAGTTCGGAAATGATATTTGTTTTTCAGAATTCAAAATGGCGGTCACAAAATGGCGGCTGACTTGCATAAATATTCGGAGTATGGAATCAAAATCAACTTCTATTTTTATTTTCGGGGTCGCTGAATCCGAAAATTATATTTGCCTCTCAAAATTAGAAATGGCGGCCACAAAATGGTAGCCGATTTGCAAAAGAGAATAGAGTATGGAACGAAAATCGAACTATGTTTATGTTTTCGGGATCGCTGAATTCGAAAATGAATTTTTTTTTTTTTCAAGACATCCAAAGAATGTCCATAAATTTACAGAAGTTGAAAGAAATTTGGTTATTTTTGCTGATTTTATAGATAATCTATCGTAAATAACCATGAAGTACCTCAAATTATATCCAAAAAATTTCTATAAATTTTCGGAAAACAATAAAAAATTTTGGTAATTTGTACTAATTTTACAGGTGATTCAGGATGAGTCAAGATAACTAACCTATAATTAAATTAATAAATTTCCATTTAAAAAAAATTGTATGGCAATCACAAGTAAATAAATAATTATATAATAAGTTCCGTTAATGATTATAAGATGATTAACATTTACATTAATATATCGATCAAAGTATTGTTAGAAGAATAAGTTTCTTTGCTCTAAATATTTTAAGGAAGTCTAAGTGATCACGAACGACAGGGATTAGTATTCAAAAATTCCTTTGCACAAAGAAAGCTTGCAAGCTCCCTCCTGATTCTTCGTATCGCCTGTGCGACGAACCCCTCGCTATGCGTCGCGCCAGGCACGTGAAACAGTGCACTGCACGCCTTGAAGATATCGTTCCCAAAAGAAGACAGGCATTTTTACTGCACGAAAAAGAAAAAGGAGCGTGAGCATTCCGACATTTCTCACAGACGCATGCATTAATATTTTCATTTGAAGCTAGGACAGAAATATTCTACATACCTCAACAAATAAAATCGATGAGGTCAGGAAATACTGATTAACTTACAACTGCCTTTTTCCGACACTTTCATTTCACTCGGACGCACGAGACTTTCCAGCTGTCATAAATGTGTTCGGCGGAACGTTCAATCTTGAGCGTATACCTTGTCGAAACTAATAAATATGAAAATCTGCTCGTTTGGATTCCTCGACAGAAATACACCTTATACCCGTACAGTGAATTTCGTCTCGATCAGAAACTGCCGATTTTTGAGGTTTCAACCGGAAATTCGGGATTTTAAAGCACTGCGCAGCGGTGGATACAGAGAAAGGTTCTTTTGGAAGCGGACATATGAATTTCGCCCTACCACTCTCTTCGGAAAGCTGAGAATCATAATTGAATAACAACCCTGGTATTATGAGAGCAATGGTGTAGTGAGGATGCGAGGGACAAAAGAGGATTACACATCTGAGACTCCTATGGATCGGCTGATAAAACATTCCACAATTAGAATTAGACAGACAATTTAAATTTTGAATAATTGTAATTACCATTTCCGTAAAACATACGTCCGAATCGGACTGTTCCTACGATTATTCCATAACGTTTCAATCGACAATCTCCAGGAAAATCAAGGTCAAGCGAGGAGAATATTTCGAAATTCGGTCGTAAAAATCGCGCTGATGGTACTAAGGATTCTAGAACGCGTTGCGGTAGCACTCGTCGCAAATGCCATCGGTCAAGTGGCCGTGGTGGAGACGGCGGTGGTGATGGCGGTCGTAGAGCGGGTTCTGCAAGGAACATATATTAGCATGAATAAAATTAAACAATCAAAGAAACCATTAGGTCGAAACTGATGAAGGACACAAGGTTACGGTAGCGCTCATAAAATCAAACTTCAATTTGGAAGGGAAATATACAACCGTTGACAATGCAAAAATATTGCTCTGAGTAATTTTATATCTTTGTCACAGTAACTGCAAGTAGATTTGTTGATTAATAAACATCAAATAGAATAATGTCGAATAATTTGTCCATAGGACTGTGGAGGGAATCTGTACAATTTGAATTGTAAATGGCCTACTCACTCTCGTCCTGTGTTAGGAGTGATTTTAACTTCGGCATGTGGAGCTACTGGGATTGCCTGAAGCAGCGGCTTCTATTAACCGCCGCACCTTTGACACGTGATATAAACAAGGCAAAATTGACAATTTCTTAATATTTGTGAAGTAGGAATAGAAATATGATGATGATACCTATGTCTTATGAAAAATATACGCATCGTTCTTCTATGTCAGACCTAGAATAACGGATAAAGTTTTTTCATTGAACAAGTTAATATCAGAATACAAGTGTAATTTTACAGCAAAGCACTTGACGTGTCAGTCGCGGGGCTATTCACTGAAGAATTATCATACCGACCATCGACTTCCTTTTTCCAAGTCCCCCTAGACGTTGGTAGGAGTTTTGGTTAGTCTCTCTTTAGTCGAGGAATGGGCGGTTCTGGATCGATTCTTTCAAGTCGATTATTTATTGGATCGATTATTTACCTTCAGAATCAAGAAGCGATTCTCTTTTTAAAATTGTATTCATCTCTCCTTCCTATGCTTCCGTAACTGCGGCGTAGATTTTTCATTTCTATTGCTCTTTCCTATAATTCTTCCTTTTCTGCCCAAGCCTGCATCTCAATCTGAGCGCAAGCGCGTTTTGAGCTTAAACTATTTTTTAGCAAGTTTTGAAATCGAAAAGACCCCCTTTTCTATCCTTTATTGTTAGAAATAGAGGTCCGAAACTTTCCAGAGCATCAAAGTTGCATGTGTAGGGAGCCCTCTGATTGGTTGACTTGTCACGAGACGGTACTGTCATAGTTTGTTGGATCATGACAGAATACTATACTGTAGTTACGAAAGTGTAAGGTGAATAATATTATATTGATGTATCAATTGTTCAAATATCAGATTTTTGTTTTAATTTTTGTGTGATACTTTTTATATTTCAAGATCCAATTTCATCTAATTCGTTTAACATCTCCTCTGACTGCCTGCACTTTATATTCCAACAGCATCAACACACAATCAGTTGCTCCGATAAAAGTCTCTAGAAGTGCAAATATCAATCTTTCAAATAGTCACCACTATCACATAGGAACTACTCTCACTTTCGCAAGACTCTAGTTGATGCTTTTCAACCCACAGGAATAATCGAATACCCGAAAAACCACCCCGGACATACTCAACGTGACTCATCGCAGCTGTCTTCAGCTGAAACGCTGGAAAATAAATATTTTTAGCCTCAATTACACTAGGCACCTTTGCGAAACTAAAATTGATATTCCAAACCCTTCAGTAACATTCAGCAACACAAAGAAACAACCCCTATTAGAATAGAAGAACCTCATCGCAGCTAGCTCATCCCCTTTCCCATTTTAAGTTTTTTCCCTCTCACGTTTTCTTCAAAGCCTTCCATAAATTGCTAAATGTAAATCTTGCTGCTATCGAGAATCGTGACTTCTTTCCCTTCATCCTTCAACCTTCTCTTTTGGCCTGCTAGCAGAAAACTGGATGATAGAAGACTCAACAGGCAACCTTGCCTTAGCCCTCTTCCTATCTAAAAATGCATCTCCTTTCTGATTTCTCATCCTCACTCTGAACTTTGTCTCAACGTAAATTTCTCTTATTCTTCCTATCAGTTCTCCATTGACTCCTCTTTATCTCCTAGCATGACACAGTATGCTTGAGTTTACTGAGTCAAGCGCTGCTTTGAAATCGACCAACAGAGGCCACTACAGCAACTAGCTAGGGCTAAAGCCACCAGCCTCTCTTTCTCCCTAGGTTTCTCTTTATTGGATAATTGAGGAAGTAAATGTTATTTGTTTCCAACATTCCTTTTCTACAACCTGTCTGGTCGTGTGGCATACTTCCTCTTTCTTTTGCCTGTTTTTCTACCCTTCTTGTAAGAATTTCGGCATGCATTTTATATCTCACCAACATGGGTGTAGTTTCTCTATATATCTTCATCTTTTAACCTTCATTCTCCTGGACATCCCGCACCTCTCCATACTTTTCGCACACTCTTAAATGGTTTTTTCTCACTTTTCCCTCATCATACTTCAGCGCTTTACCCTCCATGGTACCCTCATCTGTTGCTTTATTTCTCCCCAGACTATCAATTGACTTATTCACTTTCCTGCTTAATCTGATTCCCTCCTTCCCCTTCGATCTCTTTTACTTTTTTTTCTTCGTCCCTTATCATCTGTTCCACCCTCCCCAACAAACGTTTCAAGTACTTTGTCTACTCACTCCTTGCCTACCTTTACTGCTCTCTCTATCTCTTCTCGACGTTTTGGTTGATGAGAGCTAGAATAAGTACCGTTAAATTGGGTAGTGATGGTTTTTTGCGGTTTTGGATTTCTCGAGTGGAGTTAGGAACATCAAGTAGCGTTCTATGGGGGTGACGATTATGATTTTTCATGGAAAAATGTCAGATGCTAGTTGAAGGCAGCTGTGATGAATCACGCCAAGTGATGTAGGAGGCATTTTATGGGGTTCGTATATAATTCTGTAGGGCATTCCTTGGAGTAAGTCTATTAAAAACATTTTTCAGATTATTGAGATGATTTTCGTGGAATCAATTCTTGCACGTTTGAAGAGCCGCGAAAGGGTAGAATTCTTGTGAGTTTGGTCTTTTTAAATTGGTCAAATTTGCTCTGGTGGAGATGCTGACAGCTAGTAGCTCCACAAAAAATGTTTTTTTTCGGAAAAATAAACGAGCTCAAAAATCGTCGTTGCTGCCCGAAAGAAGACTAAAAATATCTCATAAATTCGAATACGCTGATTATTAAGGTGTGCTGCATATTTTACTGGGGGGTGATTATCTCATGGGGGCCCAAGAGAGCCGAAAATTGTAGGAGATTCAAACTGCAATGTTGAGAAAACCTAACTTCTAAGGTCCAAACAAATTCTGAGTGATGCGCACTAAACTTGCCATTCTTCCAAATCGAACTTAGATCAAGGTATTAAAAAACATTCAATTATTTTCTGAAATGCGAGAAATAATTGGATGAAGATAAAATAAATGTAGCGATTGTTTGGTTTCGATCACAGAACAATTCCTGTTGATACAACTTCCAATATACTAAAAACTGTAATATGAAGAAAATTCAGCTTTTTCAATGCACTGATAATATTTAGGGGCTGCTGCAGTTTTTAATCAAATAATAAAGGATAACTGATGAACACGATTTTTGTTTCTTTGAACTAAATTGTCAAAGCGAGATAACGTTCTGTCATATAATTAAAATATTGCTTCGGAAAGAAACATACTTAAGATTTGTAAACTCTTGATCAATATTTTGGTATTAAAACATTCCGATGTACGGTATATTATTCTGGGTAATTCAGAGAACCCTTTCCCTGATTCTAATAGAAGTCTTCCTCCTAAAGTATTTGATAAATTCAACCAGAAAATTATATCTGATTATCAGAAAATGACATAACTAGATATTGTATGAAGAATTCTCTGGGTAATTTCAAGGATTGCTTTTTATTTCCCATAATATATTTCTTACCAGGTTCTGGTTGTTCTTCGACCGGATAAACCTTTCCATTATAGTATACTCCAACAGGTTGTCCATTCTTAGTTAATAGTCGAGGTTTTGGCAATCCAGGGATCTCTGGTTCGATTTCGGCACGCAGATCAGAAGCCTCCCACTTTTTCCTTTGACTTGACTCTGGAAGCACAAGTTAGGGACTTTTTGCATCGAATTTTTCCAACGAGCCATGAAGCTTCGGTTTGTTAATTTGAAATTATGTTACACAATATCGCAGTTTAAAATTATATGCATACAGTGATAGTACTATATGTTTTATTCAATTTGTTTGAAGTGATATCTGAATTTGGATTGAATATGCATGTACGCCCTAAGAGAAACTCTTTTTTCCAAGATAGTTGATAGTTAATTTATGATGAATTCGGTGTTTTGTTATTTTTTAGTTGCTCACAGGATTTGGAAAATTTTTATTGCAATTCTCATTTATCGGTGACTCCTTGTATCTTTGTGAAAAGAATGCATAAAATGTATCATCTATGTCGGAAACTGAAATGGCGAATCAGAACCTTAATTACATTCTCATCATAATGAGAGAGTATTGGTTTTATGTGAAAATTGACTTTCGCGGAATTTATGAAATCTCCGCGTTTTGAGACCTCCTGATTCCAAAAATGGTTCTAACGTTGGTGTCTGTCTGTTGTCGTCGTTGCGTCGTCGTCGTCGTCTGTATACTTGATAACTTTCGAAATAATGATCGTATTGAATTGTGATTTGGCACACTTTTTTAAAACCGGAAGATGAAGGACGAGTTTGTTAACCAGCTATTTTGGCTGTAAAATCAAATTCCCAAAAATCAAAGCATTTCGAACATTTTTTCGGACTTTTGTTCAAAGACTCAGAAACCGCAGGAACGATTTCTTGGAGAAGATGAAAAATTAAACAATTTACCCTCATGATTTTTTCGATGAAAACAAAGTTGTCAGAGTTATGGTATTTTCGAAATTCAAAAAAAAAAGGAAAATGAGAATTTTTAGCCAAATAACGCAATATTGAAAAGGAAGTCAGAAAGAAAAAATATCTCTTTTGGGAAAACCTTCAAGATCGTGAATACAATTTTTTGAATTTTCTCCAAAAATCGAAAATTACAATTTTGATCGCACAAAAAATAATGAGAAATAATTTGAGAAATCGATAACTTTCGAAAGAATGATCATATTTGATCGGGCTTTGGCATCCATGTTGAGGGACGAAAAAGACAAGTTTAGTTCGTTGACCAGCTATTTCGGATTGAAAATGAAAGAGGAGAAGCATTTTGAACATTCTTTTGGACTTTTCTTTCCCAAGACTCAAAAATTGTAAGTACGGTTTTTTGTAGTAGGTAAAAAATGGAACAATTTATCTCTATGATATTTTTCAATGAAAAAAATACGGGAATGTATATATATGAACTAAACTTGCGCACCAAAAAAAGATCTACAAATTCGGTAAAATTAACTTTTTGTTAGAAGAAGTAGTTTTTGCTCCAGTTATAAAAAACCATAAAATGAATTAATTTCAATCAGGAAAGATAACTATGAAAATGAAATAACAAAATTTTTGAAAAATTGACTAAGGCTGACAAAAGAGAATTCACACTTATCAAATTAAAGTAGTAGACATTTCGCTTTTGAGATCACAAGCTCTATATAAAACTGTAGGGAGGTACAAGGGCCGAGCGCGGAGCGCGAGGTGAGATTACCATCGAGCGCGAAACGCGAGATCCGAAAGATGCGCGCCGCAGGCGCGCTCGAATTTGCGGGCGAAGCGAGCCACGCGCGAATATTTCATGACAATTTAGACTGAAATCAGGGAAATAAGAGGTCTTGCACCAGGGTCATCCCAAAATGTATCATCTAGATGCCGCACAGTGGTCCGAAATCTGAAATTGTCGGTCAAAACTCCTGAACACGTAATTATCATGCTGAAATATACATACCCGAAAGTGTTTGGAGTCTCTGAATTTAAAAATAATATTTGTTTTCAAAAATTCTGTGACCGTCATTCTGAATTTTGACAAACAAATATCATTTCTGAATTCAGCCATCTCAAAAACTTTCGGGTATGTACATTTCAACATGAATATTACATTTTAAGGGGTTTTGACAGGAAATTTGGGATTTGGTGCCACTATGCTGCGCAAGCCCGTGTATACGTTTCTTCAAAATTGAAATGTATCACGAAGCTATATTGACTGTTTTTAGCGGCTGCTTTTTACTTATATTGAAATCATATTTGTACACCGAGAGAAGTTTCTAGTAAAAATTGCGGAGATGGTACCGGTAAAAATTACAATGACGCACCGTAATGTTGGGACATAAATGAGTTGCTTGTGAAAAGTACAGTTAGTCCTTGTAAATTTTACGGGACAG
>WSXT02100764.1:5517-27717 GCA_011762715.2 Neuroterus valhalla
TTATTTGGATTCATTTGGACTTATTTGGACCGATTCGGATTTTCTCCGATTTATCTGGACCTATATAGACTTATTTAGATCCAATTGAATTAGAGTTGACTCAATCGGGTTGATTTAAATCCATTCGAATTTATTATAACTGTTTTGGAATAATTTGAATTTGAATTATTCAATATCTGATAAAAACTGAAAATTGAAAGGAGTCCAGCTAGTTGTCTGAAACTTCAACAAAGTAGAAGAATTATAGTTTTTTTAGGGTAAGAAATGAATAGAAGCTGACAGCGTAGAATTAATCGGACGATCAGATTAAATTACTCCGATGCCCTTGTCCCGAGTATTCAACAGCACTTTATTCTGTAGTGTCATCCCAAGGAAAAGAAATTTCGAAAGTACGTGATATGTCCTATCCCGCATAAGGTGAAATTGTCTGGAAACCTTATGGGACGCAAACCTCGCTAATAGTTGTAATGTGATTCCGTTCGGTGATTCCACGTCAGACCTAGATGAGAACAAATTAGGTTAGGTCAGTCACGCCTCGTGGTGTTCTGCTCGTAACTCTTATGGGGCACTGATTCTTTACTCCTTGCTTCTCTTTTTTTCTCCGAGCACCCCGTTTCCATTGGTCTGATAGGAGTTCCAGTTCCTCATTTGCAGACTCAATTTTTTTTCACTTTCTGGGTGATAAGAAGGTCCATCCTTTCCTTACTTCCCTTCCTCCTTTCCTCCTTCTCCTATTACATTGCCCTTTAAATTCAATTTCCCAATCCCCTAGCTATTTTGTCCATCCTCTCCTCAACATCTTTCGAGATATTGTAGCAATCCTTTTCTTTTCATTATCTCATTTATGCCTTATCCTACGTTCTCCCTTCATAAGTTCCCCCTTTCCTCAATTTTCTTCACATTCTCTGAGCATCCTTGTTTCTCCTTCTTTCCTCTTATACAACCATCTCATGCATCCACCCATGTCTCCTTCACAGATCCACCTCATCTTTATTTCCTCTTCTTATCTTTCTATCGATACGTCGCTTCTTTTACTTCATTTCTTATTCTCCGTTTGTCGATTCTCGTTTATCTTCTTTTACCTCATCCTCTTTTCCATGCATTATAGCAATCTTTCTTTTTCCGTCACCATGTCTTGTCATGATCCGCTCATTTTATTCTTTCGTCCATTTCTTCCCTTTTTTTTCACTTCTACGAACATCCCATACATGCTTCCTCGTCTCATATATCTATATGAAAACTCCGCCACTTCTATCTCTATCCTTATACTAATACATTGCTTCTTTGGCTCAGCTCCTTATCTACTTCTTGATTTTCTTTTTCATCTCTTTCTTTCTTATCCTGCTTCTATATATTTTGACGCTCCTTCTCCCTATGCCACCTTCTCAAGTTCTTATGCAGTCCCTCCGCTTCCTGATTTCTTCCAACATTCCCCTGCTATCCTTTTCCTTCCTCTTTTTCTCTCATACAACCATGACGTACATGCACTATTTATTCTCTAACCATTTTTGTACCCTGCGTTTTATCTCCTCATACTTTTTCCAATTTATCGCTCCTTTGACTTGTTTTAATCAGCTTCAACCTAGCCTTGTTTATATCTCCTCCCCACTTATCTTCTTTACATACATTTGAGCATCCTTTTTTTCGTTACCTCATCCAGTCCTTATCCAGCCCCTCCATCCTTTTCTTCTTCTTTCTGTTCATCTTCTTTTCATATTTTCTACCGACTTTCTCCTCCTTATTATCTCATCCAAACCTTTTCTAGTCCCTCCATTCTTCTCTTTCGTTCTTCCGTTCCCTAAAAATGTCCCATGTATGCTTCCTTCTCTCTTCTGTCTATTCACATACTCTGCTTTGTTTCTACTTATTCTTTCTTCAAATACATTGCTTTTCCTCATAAATTAGCGTATCTGGATACAGCTATCCTCTTTTATATCTCCTCCCTGATCCTCCTCTCATATATTTCGATATATTATCTATATACCCAGGCCCTATTTGATCCACTCTCTCCTTGTATTTTCTGAACATTCACATGCCATCCTTTTTCTTCCTCCTTTTTTTCATACAACCATCTTATATATGCACCATGTCTCCTTTCCACACCCACAAACTCTGCGTTTCTTCCTCTTGTCCTTTTCCCAATACATTGATTCCTCTCTTTCTCTTTCTCGTCCTTCCCCTAAATTTGTTCTAACATTCTCTTGACATCCTCCTTCTTTCTTTCTCCATCTCTTTAAACTATCTCATGCATATTCACATATCTTCTGCATCCATTTACGTACTATGCATATCCTTTTCTTATCCTTCTTCTATAAATTTGCCTGCTTTAATTGATTTTTCAACCTTCTTCTAGCTGTCCTCTTTCATATTTCCTTCCTTCATTCGTTTCCCATATATTTCAGCATTTCTCCACCTTTCGTCACCTTATCATGTCCTTATCTAGTTACTGCACCCTTCTCCCTCGTTTTTCCTCCTCTTGCAATCATTGAATACTTGATCCCTTGTCTATCCTATCTATTTACAAACTCTCCATTTTCTTTTCTTATCCTCTTTCCAATACATGGCTGCTTTAGGTTATTTTTCCAAATCTTCATCTAGCTATGTTTGCTCTTCTCCCCTGATCTCCCTGCTGTATATTTTGTCAAACCTCCTCCTTTTATTACCTTATCTAGTCCCTATCTAGTCCCTTTTCCCCAAAATGTATCCAACAATCTCTTATGATCCTTCTTCCTCCTTTCTCCTCCTTCCTCCGCCTTCCTTCTAATAAGACCCTTTACATGTCCGATGTCTCCTCTATTCATTCGCACTCTGCATTCTCTTTCCTTATACTTTTCTCGATACTTTTCTTCTTCTACTTCAGTCCAATTTTTATACAGCTATTGTTGTCCGTTTCTTCCTTCTTTTGTTCTTTCTCTAGACATCCGAGTAATCTTCTTTCTGAGCATCACCTCATTCAGTCTTTATCGAGTCCTTACTTTTTTACCTAATTTGGAGGAATCTCATACATGTCTCCAAACATTCAGATACTCTTTATTTCACTTTTTTTTTATCTCGATCTATTTTTTTTCGTCCATTTCTCCATTCTCTCTTCATATATTTTGACAATCCTTCCTCTTTTATCACCTTCTTTAGTCCTGATTCTGTCCCTTTTTCCCTAAATTTGGAAGTCTCTCATGCATGTCCCATGTCACCCCTATTTATTCACATACTCTGCATTTTCTCTCTTCTTATACTGCTCTCAATGATATGCTTCTTCTACTTCATTTCTAAACTTTCAGCCAGCTATTATTGTCCGTTTCTTTCCTCTTCCATTCTTTGTCTATATTTTTTAGTAATCCTTCGCTTAAGATCAACTCATTTGGTCCTTACCAAGTCCTTTCGTCCTTCCTCCTTTTTATATTTGCTACAAAAAACATCTCATACATGCTTTCTTGTCTCCTCTTCCAATACACATAACCTGCATCTTCGTTTTTCGTCCTTTCCTCCGAATATTTTATTTATTCTTCATTTCTCAACCTTTATTTAGATATTCTATTCTACCTTTACTCTCCTCACTTTCTTTTTATATTTTCCTGCAACTCTCTTCTTCTTATCATCTCATCAAAACCTCATGAAATCCGTCCATTCTTTCTTCTCCTTTCCCCTCCTTCTAGAACCGTTTCATACTCGCTCTCCTGTCTCTTATGTCCTTTCATATTCTTATTATCTTCCCCTCTTATACTTTCACCAATATATTGCTCCTTTTCGTATATTTCATAATGTTCTTCTTCGTTATTCTAGTCCATCCCTTCTCCCATTATTCCTATCTCATATATCATAGCAATCCTTCTCTTTTCATCACCTTCTCCAATCCTCATCTTCCCCCTTTTTTGCTAAATTTGGAAGAATCTCATATATGAATTTATGTCTCCTCTACATATTCACATACTCTGCATTTTCTATTTCATTCCTCTATCTCCATCTATCTGTTTTTGTCCATTTCTCCATCCTCTTTTAATATATTTCGAAAATCCTCTCTTTCTTATCACCTTCTCCAGTCCTTATGCTGTCCCTTTTTCCCTGAATTTGGAAGCCTCTCATACATGTCCCATGTCTCCTCTATTTGTTCACATACTCTGCATTCTCTCTCCTTATACTCCTCTTAATAATTTGCTTCTTCTACTTCATTTCTCAACTTTCATCTTGCTATTATTGTCCGTCTCTTTACACTTATATTCTTTCTTCATATTTTTTAGTAATCTTTCCTCTAATATCACCTTATTTAGTCCTTACCAAGTCCTTTCATACTTCTTCCTTTTTATATTTACTACAAAAAACATCGCATAAATGCTTTCTTGGCTCCTCTTTCAATACACATAACCTGATCTTTGTTTTTTGTCCTTTCCTCTGAACCCTTTTATTTCTTCCTCATTCCCTAACAGTTATTTAGATATTCCTTTCTAGCTTTTCTCACCTCACTCCCTTTTTATATTTTTCGACATTCTCTTCTCCTTATCATCTCACAAAAACTACCCTGTTTATAGCAATCCTTCTCTTTTTATCATCTTCGCCAGTCCTTAGGTTTTCTATCCCTCTATCCTCTCTTCATGTATTTTCACAATCCTGTCTTTTTTATCACCTTATCCAGTCCTTATGCATACACTCTGCTTCTGAATTCTCATACCTGCGTTTTACTAATTATTTATTTTAATTCTTGATAGCCTAAATTTATATCTTCTCCTATCCTTCCCTTCTTCTCGACGCGTTAACTTTACAACCCTCTTTCCTCTTCTTTACACCTTTTTGTAACACTTGTTGGCTAATCACCCTCTCTCTACCACTCTCAGTTAGCATGCAAAATATATAATGTCCTCTCAGCACTTCCGGTAGCTGTGTTCGATTAATCGTGATGGCAGAATCGATTTCATTCGCAAATCGCGCGCTGCAGTAAACGCTCTTTGTGATGTCACTCCGTATTTTCACACGTACAAAAATAAAGCTCTCGCGTCCGATTTCCTATTGTGTTTTATTTTACTCTTGCTTTTTCATTTAAACCAGACCTACTATTCATGCACATCGTCTGGCTGGGTCAGCGAAATGTTTTCATGTCCCCTGAATCTTGTTTTGCTGACAGATTTATTGTTCTTTCAAATCAAGCAAGTTTTACAAATATAAATAATAATCCTGTTGTAAAATAAGTCGGCTGGAAAAATTTAGAGAGACTTCGTGTGTCGCTTACGTCTCATCACCACTTTTAGATGACTTTCCCTTAAAACTTCAACTTCACTTTACTTCTCCTTATTTTCCGTCACTCTCTTCTCTCACTTCCTAGAATTTTCTTTCTCTACTTTCACTTTTCTCATGTCTTTGTACTTACTATCTTTTTCCCTTTCCATCTTTCTATCACTTTCCCTTATCCATCCCATACTCTTCACTTTTCTCTACATTCTCCCATTTCCGGACACCCGCCTCCTCACTTTTATGGATTTCCTTGTATTCCCCCTCTTCGTCATTTCCTTCTATTTATACTAGTTTATCATTACCCCCTTCCAATATATTTATTACATTATTCTCTTTACCTTTACTTCCTCTCACCTTTTATCCGTTACTCTACTCATTTCTCCTCAGCCGTTCTTTCCACGTCCTATCGTTTCCTCCTTTTTCCCTTATTTCATTATATTGCCTCTCATTTTCCGTTATATTTTTCTGCACGACAATATGAATGCAGCTATTCTGTTAATAATTTATTGGTTTATCGTAACAAATTTATCGTTACTGAGTATAAATCCCTTTGCATTTATTCCTCTTGATTTCTCCCACTTACATTTTTTTCTATTTCCTCTCATTCCGCCTCTTCTCATCATTTACACCCACTTTTCCTGATCCTCTCCTTTGATTAGATAATAAATTATGAAGTAAGACAATATTTGAGTTGATTTCTAGCTCTATGAGTTTAAAATGTTTCTAACTCAGAAAATAGGTATCACTTCATCATAAAATGAATAATCAAAATTACCATTTCCAACGCAATAGGAGTCATTTTCAATTTTAAAATGTAGTGAATTGTTCACCCTATGTTATAAAATTACGGTTCGGAAATCTGGAATTCAAATATCTGACTTCTGAAACTACAGTATTTGAAACCAATATCTCGGTGATGTCAGAACGCATGGATGCCGTGGAGAAATTTTCATATCAAAATTTATTCCATTGCAGAGGAAGTAATGCTTCAATCAAGCGATTTGAGGAATTTGATTCCGAGTGAACTACGCATTCCGGGATCCTCCCAACTCCTCCTTGTCTTACATCCAATCATATTTTTCAATCTTTTCAATTTGTTGGATTTTATAAATTCTCAAAATATTTCGTTTTCATTCGAAAATTGTAATAAAAATCTTTCTCTAATACGTTCTTCTTTGCCATGTTCTAAAGTGGTGAAAGAATAGTCTATAACATTGTTTTGAATAATAAGAGGATAAGACAAGTTAATAATTTCGCGTAGGAAAATATTTGGCAGTGTAGAATATTCCTTATGAATTCGTTTTTTAATATTCTTGGAACATAGGAAAATCCTTGCAGAGCTTGAGAAAGGATAATCCTACTCGAATTCATGAATGGCTGGGTTGCGCTTAACGCAGAGCCACGTTATTGGCAGTATACGAGATCTTATTAGAAATAGAAATGTAACGAATAGAGCTCAGATTGTGATGGGATTGAGGTTTTATTTTGTAGAAAATTTAAATGCAACTGTTCGGTTAATAATTCATTAGTTTCTCGTTACGAATTGATCATTGTTCAGTGAAAATCCATATATTTGCTTCATAAATTAAATTTGATTGCCATGAATCGAACAGTGTTTAAATATTGGATTATATCGTATTTGTAATGCAAATTTATATTTTCCAAATAAAAATTCGACTCTTCAAACTTCCCTCGGAAATTGATGACTTTTAGTTTTGAATTCCAGTATTTCATTGTTATTTCGTCTCTTTGAGTAGAAAATTAATTGAGATTTCTGCAAATTATCTTGTTGATGACAAATTTGACTACGCTGTTATAAATTCCTCTCTTTTAAATAAATAGCAATGATGAGGAAAGTGCTCGTTTTGTACGAAAGCAACTATTCGAAATTGAAAATTCACATCATCCATTTTGAAATAAAATTCATATTTTTGAGATGAGAATAGAACCATCGGGTCCAAACTTTTTAAGATTTGTTGAAAATTCGTCTTCGTAGTTCAGAAATTTATTTATTTGATCAAAAGTTAAAATTTTCTGTTAGAAATTAACTTGAGAATCAAATCTCAACTGAAACAGAAGAGCTTCCAAAAGAAGAGGTGACATTTTTGAGGAATATTGATTTCCAACATACAATATCATTTCATGACGTCATCAAGAACATTCTGGAAGCTTTTCACGGACACAAAACACATTCTTGAAGCTTAGCATGATGGACACGAAGCACATTCTAGAAGTTTAGCATGGACACGAACCGCATTCCAGAAGCTTAGCATGACACGAACCGCATTACAGAAGCTTAGCACGGTCATGAACTACATTCTAGTAGCTTAGCGCGGACACGAATCACTACAGCTGTCGGATGTTTTTTATCCATGTTCAAAATAAAATAAATGATTAAAAGAATTTTGGTTTTTCCAAGAATTGATTTTTTGGAATGAATATCAAGCTTATCCAAATTTGTTTGTGAAATTATATTTTTAAGACTTAAATTACACCACCTGATCAAAAATTATGCAATAAGAATAGAAGCAGTTGGTCCGAAATTTATGGAATTTATTGAAAAATCGTCTCTCCATTGTTTTCAAATCTTCCTGGATGAAAATTATTCTTTGTAGGTCAAGAATCAATACAATTGATTGAAAGCTCGATTATTTATTTAGGAAATAAACTACGAAGTCGAAAATTCTACTGTACATTTGAAAACTAGTATTATATTAGAAAAATGATCTTCTTGCTAGAAACTCAATTACTGGTGTGCAAATCCAGCGTCTTTGTTGGAAATTATTTTATTCTTGTTCAAAGTTTAATTTTTTTTTGTACTCATCTTTTTTAGCAAAAAAATGAGATATGTTTTTGGAATCGTCTCATCGAGAGGAGAATAATCTTTTTGTTGAATGATGAGGGATTTGAATGAAAATTTAGCTGTCCATTCAAAAATTCATTTGTTTAAATGTTGGAAGTTTCGTTAAAAATTCCTGGTACCTACATATTACCGACATCGAGAACATTCCACAACTGCAGTGGTTCGTTTCTGTGCTAATCTCCTAGAATATTTGTGATGATGTCATAGAAAAATATCGATTAATTTCGCAAAAAAGGATTTGCCTAAACAACTTTTAGGTTATCAATTATCCCAAGCAAGAATCATTATTACCTTGAAGTTGTCCACACAAAATTTGTTTTGCAAAATCGCGTGATATTATCGTTAAAATGATGAAAGACATTCTAGAAGCCTAGCACGGCCTCAAACCACTACGAATGTAAATCCCCCTACTTCTCATATTCCTTATTCACAATAAATTGGTGCAATGCGGTGGAATATTTTTCTTTCCTTCTTTTTTGTTGCACACGAGTTCGTTTAAAGCTCGTTTCGTCAGGTTGGACATGATTCTCGACAACATCGTGCGTCAGGTTGGATATCACTTGTCCTTCATGCATTTTCCCATGGATCTTCTATGCATTTATTTCAGATGTTTTATTTTTCATTTCCAGCTTTCATTTCTGTCCGCCTCCCATCCATTCGCCTCCACTTTTTTCTGGCTACACAGCCTCTTCACCACTCGAACATGGCTTTTAACGATGATGAATCACGCCTGGATTACTCTCCCTTGCTCAAAGTCAGTATACATGGTAATGGGAAAAACTGCCTCATTTCGATATTCCCACTATCCTTTGGTTTAGAGGAGGCTCCATTTTTTCCATCGCTTATTTATTGAAAAAATTGTATGGCTTTTAATTCAATTATTCCGTTGAAGTTTCGTTTCCTGTCCTCAGACATTAATTTTTCATATCTTTTTTATCTGGCAAAAATTGCTCTGTCTCAAGCGTTATAAAAATACGGAGACAGTTTTTATAGAGGCAAAGGAACACGCTATTTCTTTGATTGCGTTCTGAAAAAAGAAATTCGGTCCACATTCATGCACAAAGTATCTCAAGTACCTCAAACCTATAATCCATTCTCTATTCATCTTTTTTCTAGAATTTTATTTTTAATGACGCAGGTCGCGCTAAAACTGGAGCCTCTCCTATTATTTTTATTCTGCAAACTTCACCGCATCGTCGTTTAAAAAAGCATTTGGACCGCACGGCAAGGCTAATGAACACTACACTTCGCGAAGCTGTATAGCTTTGTTCCGTGCTTCGCATTTGGAGAGTAGTTTGGGAGCTTCAACTCCCGGCTTGGATTCCATTCCAGATAAGTATGCCTCTTTCAGCTGCAGCGCCCGCAGTTTGCTTGCATCCCCCTTTTTCCCTATTTCCCCTTTTTCCCTACCTCTTGCCATGCCAACTTTCAAAAAGTTAGTTCGTTGCACTAGACAGGAGAAATAATCCCTGCAGGAAGATCTGGCTTGTAAGGAACTCAGTTTTGAGGAGTTTTGCGCTTTATAGCCGGCGTTAGCGATTTGCGCTCTTGAATCTCTTACCGATACAAGAAACGAGCACTCAGTCTTCTCCGCAATTAGGATTCGTTTCGCATTATTTCTTCCTGGAGGGTTAAATAATTCTGAAGCGGTGCTACGGTAGACCAGAATCAGAATTTTGTCTGTAAGATTCAAGTAAGCGCTATTAGAAATCAATCATGGCTTTAAACTACGAACACATTGTCACAAAGAGAATAGAGATTCAGGAAAAAATATAAGGAAGCTTTCAAAATTGCGCACCCGATGAGCAAATATCTCTGTCGACCGCGGGAGTGCTAATCGAATATAATTCTTCTCATCTTGCCAGACAAGTTTGTCTATCGACGAGCACGAGCCAATCGCGCATGACTCTCCACCACCACCATCCATAATGGGATTCTCGCTTATGCATTTCTCGCTAGCGGCAAAAGCGGACCAATCCGGTGCACTTCCTACCACTACCACGCGTTGAGAATGCTTCCTAGGCGCCTATAAATACAGCGCTTCTCGAGAACAGGACTCACTTCTCTTGATGTCACCGAACTGTTCACATGAATAATCCTGTACTACTAAACCAATCTAGCCATTGTAACGACGTTCTACTCTGACAAAACCGCCCGGTCATTCTCAGTTAACATTATTCTTGCTGGTATATGATCACTTGTCTCTAAAGAATCAAATAGTTGTTTCCCGCTCTGCCCTCTAATAAAGAATTACCTAAAACTAAAGAACAATCGTTGTCTTTAAGGACTAACCACCATCCAAACGTGGAATGCTCATTGTTCATCAATCCACGTTAACCTGGATAAATAAAATTTTGTCCCCAAAATAAACAAATATTCAACCCATACTTGTTCTACCCATCATCGAGTCAGTTCCAGCATATAGACTGACCTTGAAATAAAGCTTGAAAATTCGAATCGGGTTTTTTAAATAACTAAATTACTGTAACGATGTAACAGACTTGTACAAATGTTTGAGATTCACGCGTCCCAGTCTCTCAAATCTCATCTTCAATTTGAACCGATGGAGCTTGTGAACTTTTGATGTGTCCTCAATATGTCGTTGACTTGTGGGTGGTAACCATTAAAGTTCTATTTGACTCCAGTAAGACTCCTGATATGGTAGATCAAAGCATTCTTCCTAATGAGCTTACAGGAATTAGCTGCTCTTCTGAAGTTGTAGTATGGTTTTGGCCTATCATCAAGCTAGGCAACAAACGGTATATAATCCTGATGGAAATATTTCACCCAAATGGCTTCCAGCAACTTCTGGAGTCCCTCAGGGATCTGTTTGAGAGCCCATCTTGTTTATAACATACGAGAGGATCCTCGATCGTTCTGCCTATCTGAAGAACATGGACATGTCAGCTTCACCATCGGTGCTGTTAAATGGTTCTATTATCCAATGCACCAACTTGGCTTGCAACTTGGATGTTATCCTCGATTCCTTGCCTGAATGGTAAAGATGTGGGCGTCAAAGAGTCAATAAAAATAATCGATCGTTGTTACTACGATAATCTTTAAGCCGACTGCTGTTTTGTGTACGATAACATATCACTAGGACTTGATGTAAACCTACAGAGAGAAATATGTATTCGAACACTTCACGACCTACCAAGATTACCATCCATATCATTTTTATATTACTGCGCTCATTTAGTGAAGAGCAAGAAATCAGTGAAAGTATTTTATGACCATTATCCTTTACTGTATTCTGAGCTTAGACAATTGTCTGTTCCTTCGCGAGTCATTTCAGTATATACACATGAACAACCCTGTATATGCAACTTTCCAATATACCAATTCTTTCCCATTTTCTTCTGCTTATCTAGAAAAATTCTCTGCATACTGATATAAGATCCGCTGATTGTTCAGCGGCATTCAAGACCAGCACTTTTTGTCGTTTACTGATTCAAAAGACGTCACTGCCGACAGCAGCTTCTTAGTTAATCCCTACAAAAAAAATAAAGGCAACAGAAACGCGTGATGGATAATGTGATTTTCCTAAATAACAACCTAGTTTTGTGATCGAAAACGACACTTTGAATTCTGAATTCAGTAAGCTCTTCTTGTAAGCCTCGGTATAAACTAGAACGGCTAGTTACACAGCTGAAAAGCCTTGATTTCATTCATTAGTGGCGTTGCCTTTTAGAGAGGTGGAAAAGGAAACGAGCGAATTCTGGCGTGAAATTATTCATACATGTGTATGTATGAGGTCCCTATCGGATTATTCCTAGTCCTCCAACGATCTGGTTTCTGGTTGCCTCGAAGCTTTTACAAAAGTATGAAAGCCATTCTCCTTTTTTTTTAGAAAGTCTCTTGGACACGTTATTTACTAGGTAAGCCGCATAACCCGCAGCATGATTGAGAGATTCCCAATAAATGCCACCGTGAAGAAGATTTTTCCAATCCTTGTTAATTTTGAATTGGGTAATATTACCTACTGGCAACATACCGTTTCAAAACCTTGGCTTCGAGTATTCAATGAAAATTTATGAGAACATTTCTGCTTGATGTATTCCTTCCATTTTTTCGAAGTTATCATTAGAGGCAAACGTTCATTGTGTGAAGCAACACGTTCAGCCAGAATGCAAGCACGGAGGTGGCAATAGTTGCATCGTTGACCAAGAATACAAATTTCCAAGAAAAAGTTGTTCCCTGCGACCACATGAGAGGAAGTGTATTCTCTGTTCAGATTTTTGGAAATTCAACGCTTTTCGAAAAAGGACGCGTATCCCTTGTCATATATGAACGATATTTTGCAGTAGTTGAGAGCGGCAAGGTGTACATAAAAAATCGATTTAATATAGGCTTTTGATCAGGTCCCACCCCAGAAGTATACAGACTTCACAGTACCAGGCAGGGGACTCTTCGAGTTTGGAAGGATGCCCTTTGGCTTGATTAAAGCTCCTGCTATATTTCGGCAATTGTCAAACCTGATTAAAACCCTTGACATGAGTGCAAGCGTCTCGATTCAACCCGATGACATGACAAACAATTTAGTTAACAATATAGTACAATAGGCCAGCATTCAATTGGATCGATTAAATCTTTAAGAGAATCTCTCCTCTTTCAAAATCCTTCATTTCTTCTACTTTCATTCTGTGAAATATTATGTTCAAATACATACAGTATCATTCATTTTTTGAATTCACATTTTGATGATAAAACAGAATTTTAACAAAGAACAAATATTTGTTTGAAATATCCGTTTCTATGTAATTGAAATCTATTTGACGGATCACAATAAATAGAGTGGAATTACCTCATATTGAAAAAATAACATTGAATCGAATGTATAATTAAGGACGAATTGGATTTTTTGGTTGAACATTTGATATTCCATTGAATATTGATTTTCTCAAAAGATCCTGAAATCGAACCTATGGTTCGAAAAATTGGGATTTCTCAGAAATTTTCATATTAATAAAAAAAACATGGAAACGTCATACAAATGTATTGGGTTTTGTGCATTTTCTACCAGATAATATGAATTCTGAGGAAAAAAAAATTCTTTGTTCAATCTTCATTTAGTTGTGCTCCTGGTGCAGGTATTTTTTCCCTTACTTTAACCTGCTTGTTTTTATATTCTTGAATCTAGCTGAATATAATCGGAAATAAAGTTATGATAAAAGGAATGTAAAATGTGTGTATAATAAATAAAAAGAAATAATCCCAGGGTGTTTCTTTTAAATTGAGGTATTTCAAGCCACAGGGTTCTTGAAAGTAGAGGAAGTCGGTAGAACTCAAACTCGTTTTGCAGTAAAAAATTCCATCTTCTTGGCATCATAACGCGAAGTGCAAGCTAATATGCGATTCATCTTGATTTTCTTATCGAAGCTAATATTAACAAATAACCGCAGTGAGTACAGAATTTCTGAATTTAAATTCGTGATAGTATATTCTAGTTTCCTATATTGTAAATAACATGAAGTAATTTTTATTGATATATCGCAGCAGTCAAAACGGCACGATAAAATTAAAAAATTCATCCGAGCACAGCTTCAAATCAGTTCCCTTTCGGAGAGGCTAGCTAGGAGTACGCAGCCTTCACGGTACCAGAAGGAGACTCTTCGATTTCGCAAGGATGCCCTTTGGCTTTAACAAAGCTCTCGCTATCTTTCAGAAATTTCTTTTTCTGATGAATTCGAGTATTCTGTTGGAGATTTATCTGTCTGGACAAAAATCAAACTACATGGTTGAAAGTTCATATATTTTGTTAAAAACTCATTCATTTTATGTTTCGCCACTCCGGTTGGGAATTCATGTATTTTTTTATAATTCCTGTTTGTGGATTGAAAATTAATCACGTTTGTTGAAAATGACAGCTGAAAATGGGGTATGTGAATTTCATTTTTTTCTGAAAAAAATTATCATTCGGGAATAGAATTCTAAAACTATCCGTCGAGGATAAGGAATCTGCCTGATTTTGAGTGATAAATAAATCATAAAATTTTTCATTAATATTTATTTCATTCAAAAATTCTACCAGGGAAGAGGAGGGGGAATATATACCAAAATTAGTAACGTGGTTTATAGACCGCCCTTTACACTAACGCATGACGTGCGTTACGGGTTAGCGTACTGCGCCGTGACTTCGCACACTGCGTAGTCATAAAAATTGAAATGAATAAAAATTAATAGATAGAGTCATTAGCGCAGTAACTAGCTTTTACGAGCTAATATGTTTCCATTTACGAGAGGGCGAAACCACTGATTCAACGTAATTCCACTCCTACCTCGAGTAGGTCATGCCATTTCGCACACGCGTGAATTTCGCGGTTTCATTACATCAGAATTAAGCTTAAATTTTTCATGAAAACGAGCATTTAAATGTGTTTTGAATTGTCGAACGACCAAAGTGGCGAAATTTTGACAGAAAAGTTTTAATTCCTCTGGAGGCCCTAAACCTGGCAAAATGGAATGAAAGAGGGGCATTTGTGGGCGATTTATCAACATTTTCGAGAGATTTATCAAAAAGGGAGGAATCTGGAAAGGACACTTGTCAGAAAAGTTTTTTTTACCCCCTAGGTGCATTATATGCTATTTAGGTTGAAGAAAGTAATTTTCAACCTTAAAGGAAAAAAGTTTGTTCTTAAATACTGAGACTCGAACAGATTTATTTCTCAACAAAAAATGTAATAGTTGGTACTTTAACCGTGACAGATTTGATCCCTTTTTGCATTCGAGATGCAAAAAACATCGATATTTCAGCATCCAATCGTCGATGAATTAATATCCAGTTCTGCTGTGAAAACGCTCACGAACGGTTTTCCACTCGTATATCTATGAATGCGGATATCGATATGTGAATTCGACTCAATAAGCGAGACAAGACCAGAAGGTTGGGTAGATATATGGGCAATGACGGAAAGCACTCAGAAAATTGTAGAGTGACTTATATAAATAGAGAAAGGGTAGAAAGAAGGGAAAGAGAAAGGAATTCCGATATAAAGGAGAAAAAAAGAAAAATGCGAAAGAGTTCGAGTTTTATTTGATACGTGGTAGGATGGATCGGCAGAGTATGCAAGGAATAGATAATGTCTTTTTGGAGGATCAGAAATATTGTACAATGGTCTCAGTTACCATTGGGAAGTGTTTCGAATCGTTTGTTACTTCAGAAAGCAGGCGTTTTTTGGCGGGCGCGAGATTTGCAGAACGAGTCGTAGGGCGAGGGACGTCAAAGGCGTCTTTGAGCCTGCAGATGAGTTATTCGAGGTACGTCCAGATTATACAAATATATAACACACAATAAAGTTCACTTTTCAACCAGGTCCATCTTATCAAGAGAAGAAAAGAAAAATGGAAAAGAGTAAGAGTTTTATTTGTTACGCGGAAGGATGAATCGGTTGAGTTTGCGAGGAATAGAAAATGGCTCTTTGGAGGGTTGGAAATATTGCACAATGGTCTGAGTTATCATTGCAAAGTTTTCCAAATTCTTTTATACTTCATAAAGCAGGCGTTTTTTGGCGGGCGCGATGTTTGCAGAACGAGTCGTAGGGCGAGGGACGCCAAAGGCGTCTCCGAGCCTGCAGACGAGTTATCTGAGGTACGACCAGATTATATAAATATATAAACAAATAATGAAGACCACTTTTTAACCATGTCCATCTTACCAAGAGGAGAAGGAAAGAAAGATGGGAAAGAGTAAGAGTAATATTTATTACGGGGTAGGATGAATCGGTTGAGTTTTCGACGAATATAAAATGGCTCTCTGGAGGACCAGAAATATTGTACAATGGTCTGAATTATCAGTGGTGTGTGTTTCGAATCTTTTGTTACTTCATAAAGCAGGCGTTTTTTGCCGGGCGCGATGTTTGCAGAACGAGCCGTATGGCGAAGAACGCCAAAGGCGTCTCCGAGCCTGCAGAAGAGTTATTCGAGGTTGGTTCAGATAATATAAATATATGAACAAACAATGAAGATCACTGTCCAACCAGGTCCATCTTATCAAGAGGAGAAGGAAATAAAAATGGAAAAGAGTAAGACTTATATGTATTACGCGGTAGGATGAATCGGCTAAGTTTGGGAGGGATAGAAAATTTCTGTTCAGAGGATTAGGAATATTGTGCAATGGTGCAAGTGATTATTATTATGAATTGTTTCGAATCATTTGTTACTTCAGAGCAGGCGTTTTTTGCCAGGCGCGATGTTTGGAGAACTAGTCGTAGGGCGAAGGACCGCAAAGTTGTCCCCAAGCCTGCAAACCAGTTATTCGAGGTCGGTTCAGATTTTCTTATCTCCATTAAATTCCAGATTCAACTGTTCGAATTGACGATATCTCCTTTTTTTTCTTGAAAATTAGACACATTTGTTGAAAAATCATACTCTTCTGTTGGATATTTATGTATCGATTCACAAATCCATATTTTTGGGTACGGGTTTACTAAGTGGTCACTCCCTTTCTTCTTCCTCTTGCTCTGCTTATTCATCCCAACATTCATCATCCCATCATTTCATCCTAGTTTTACTTATCCCAGTTTGGTCTAACCTTCTCAATTATCTCCTCAATCACTCCTTTATTCTTTCTTTCATCGTCAACTTATTCCTCTTCCGTACCTCTTAGATTTCCTTTTCTCGTTTCCCCTTCTACTAGAATTTAGTGTATCCAAACATCCTGATCCGTCTCTCTGTGTTTTGAGGAAGAGGTCTTCCTCCTCCTCTCCATTCCATACATCTTCTTCCTGATCTCTCGTCCTTATCTGCATCTCTTTTCCTGTAAACGCATACTACTGCCACCCTTAATATTCTCATCTCAATTTCTCTTATCAACACCTCGTCCTTCCTCCCGCTATCCACCTCTGATCCCTGTTCTACCAACGGACTCTTCCTCTCTCTTGATACCATGCCGCCGATCCCTTTCCTTTTTGCGCGAAACTCTTTATTTGATAAACAATGCCTTCGATTATTTCGCTGAAAATCAAATTGTCTTCTGAAATTTATATTTTTTTTGTGGAAAGTTCGAATGTCTTCAAATATAAGGAAAAGAAGTTCAAAGGTGTGCGAATGTGGAGGAGAGAAGGAATAGAAAAAAATTGATGTAAAGGAAAAAAAGGTTTTGATGGTGATAGAGAAAGGGAGAAGGAAAAAAATAAGATGATGAGTGACTTAAGAAGAGAAGATTTAAGAATTTGAGGATGAGGAGAAAGGGGAAAGGAGTTGAAGTAATACGAGTTGAGGGGAGGGGTTGAAGAAGTGGAACATGAGGCTTGAAGGAGCGATAAGGTAGAGTGGGGGAAAGGGCAGGAGGGAAAAAAGAATGCGAAAAAAAATAGTTGTGAAGATAAGTGAGGAGGCACTGAGTAATTAGAAGAGTGTTAGAGAAAAGGGAGGGGGGGGGGTAGACTAAGCAGGGTGAGGAAATTGAGAAAAAAATAAGGGAAGGGGAACAATAGTAAAAGGCTTGAAGAGAGAGGAGGTTCTGATGATTAGAAAGTAGATGAATGGAAGTAATAGGGTCATCGGTGAGTAGAGGGTAACTAAGAGCAGGTGGTGATATAATAGGAGGGGAAGTAATGGAATTGAGGGGTGAGGGGGTAAGATGACGGGGAAAGAAATCATGCAGAAGGGTAGTGTGTCAAAGTAACGCGAAGGAAAAGCGTATTTGAAAGGTGAAAGGAGTTCGCAAAAGAATGTGAAAAGGAAGGTTATGGATGAAAGGGGTCGAGGGAAAGAGAAGTGATAAGACGAGTAAGGAGAATGAGAGTGGAAGAGGAATACTGTATGGAAAGTGAAGGGAGGAAGATCTCTATGATGACAGGGGTAAGGACGAAGAAACAAAAGAATATTAAATGAGGAGGGAGGTTACAAGCTTTGTTAATGTGTCGAGAAGGAGTGAGGAAAGATAAGTTGAAGTAAAAGGAGTTAATAGCTGGGGCATATCATATAGAGGGATATTGCAGGGAAGAGGAACAAGGATAAGTGTTAGGAAAATAAAGGTCCATGCGATAATACACTGATAGACATGGAAAACAGAGAGAAGTGGGCTGATGGATAAGTGAGGAGAGAAATGAATCAATTCAATCTTTATTCTCATTAGATCTTCAGGTAACTTGCATAGTTCATGGAGATTTTGATTAGCTCATTGGAAATAAATTACAAATATTTCAACATGAATTTGTGTAGATCTAGCCTAATATAACCATAACTAATGATCGTGCAGAAGGCAATGGTGACGTTTAATCATTAACGCAACACTAAACAGAGGAATAAATTCTATCGGTCTGTGTTTGAGCAGCGCAATGATTTTCGACCACATTTTCAATCACAGCCCTACTATTCAGTGATCGTTCTCATCACTTTTCCGGCCTATCGTGGTAGTGGACTCTCAATCAATTTTCTTTATACCTGCTCGAATAATTTCATTTTATTTAATTGTAATTGGGAACATTATAATACAAATAGGAAGAGAAGGATGTTTTTAACACTTTGATTCTTCAATCGTAAAGTTTCAGAGGCTTGAAAAACTGTCAAGAAACTGCAGGCTGCAGAATTTTACACTTCTCTTACTTCTCTTATACTTCTCTTAGTGAAGCTTCCTATTGGAGTGTTAGCTTCTTATGAGTTGCTGCGAATGATTTCATTGAAGGAGCGGGACGGAGACTTCTGCATACAAAACTTCTTCTTTTATTTTCCTAACTCCCTTCTCCTCTTCTTTCTCTAACTCTTTTCTTCTCTTCTTCTCTTCCTCTCTTGGCTCCCTCTTTCTATTCTTCTTTTGTTTTTCTCTTAAATATCTTATCTTCTTATTTCTCTTCTACTTTTAACTCCCTTCTTCTCTTTGTTTCTTCTTCTATTGACTCTATTCTTGTCTCCTTTTCTTGTTTACATTTTCCCTTGATCCCCTCTTTACTTCTTCTCCTAACTCTCTTCTTATCTACTGCTGTCCTCATAATTTGCTCTTCTTCTCTTCTTCTGTTAAGTCTTATAACACTCTTCTCATTTACTGTTCTTCTTATTTTCTTCTTTTTACTCTCTTCATCTCTTCGTCTTCTGATTCCATCCTCTTCTTCCCTTCTCTCCTTCTCCCAACTCTCTTCTCATCTCTTCATCCCCTCCCTTTATTCCCCTCTTCTTTTCACCATCTCGTCTCCTCTGATTACCACGAATCTCCCCCCTTGCTCCATGTTCTTCTCTCAACTCGATGCTTCTCCTCTTCTTCTCTCAACTCTATTCTTCTCTTATTATCTTCTTTTCTCCTCCTCTTCTTCTCATCTTCTTTTCTTGTCTTCTGCTCTACTCCCCTTATTCTCTCCTCATTTTCTTCCCTTATACTCTTCTTCTTGCCTCCTTCTCTCCTCACCCCCTCTTTTCTTCTCTCCTTATCGTCTCCTTCCCTCTAATTCTCTTGAATCTCCTTTCCCCGTTCTTTTCTCAAATCTTTTCTTTTCTTCTCATCTTCTCTTCTTTTTTCTTCTTTTCTCAACTCAATTCTTCTCATATTATCTCATCCTCTTTTCTTCTCCGCATCTATTCATCTTCCCTTCTCTCCTCTTCTTCCTGTTTTCCTTTCTTCTTTTCTATTCTTCTTCTTTCCTGTTTTCCTTCTCTTCTCCTCTTTGTCTCCTCTCCTTTTACTCTCTTGAATCTACTCTCTCTTTCCCCTATCCTTCTCTCACTTCTATTCTTCTAATCGTCTCTTCTTCTCTTGATCTCCATCTCTCAACTCTTTTGTTCTCTCATTCTATTCTCATTTTGTAATCTTCTCTGCTTTTCTTCTTCTCATATTCTTATTTGTCTTACACTCTTCTTCCTCCACTCTCCTTATTTTCTTCACTCCTTCTCATATCCCCTTCTCTTTGCATCTCTACATCTCTACTTCTCTTCTCTTATTCTCTTGAATCGACTCTCTTTTTTCCCTATTCTTCTCACACATCTATTTTTCTAATCCTTTCCTCTTTTCTCCATCTCCATCTCTCAACACTTTCCTTTTCTTGTCCTCTGTTCCTCTCCTTCATTTCTTCCCCTCATCTCCTCTTCTTGTTCTCTAATGTAATTTCCTTTTTCTCTCCTTATCTTCTTCTCATCCTCTCTATTTATCTTCATTTCTCCATCTCTACTTCTCTCCTCTTCTTTCCCCTTCTCCTTCTTCTCTTCTTTTCTTTTTTTTCCCTCCTTCTCTTTGTCTCCTATCCTCTTATTCTCTTGAATCTACTCTCTCTTTCCTCTCGTCTCCTGTTGTCTTTTCTTCAGGGCAGCTTATCTTCTCCAAAGAAAATCCATACTTTTCGTTGGAGATTCATATTTGGTTCACAATTTCCTCAAAGCTAACATTTCTTCCCAAGATTATTTTGCATTAAAACTTCTTGTATTTTTCTTGTATTTTGTTACAAAATTCGTTTTCCCAAAAGAAAAAATCATCTAAACCTAGGTGGGTTCTTACTACAGATTTCTGTTGACGGCATGTTATAGACATCGATAACATTTCGCATCTGAAGTGGTTTGCGTCCGTGCTGAGATTCTAGAAACCTTTCAATGCCTTATTGAGATAATAAGTACCCTTCAAGTCGTTCACGTCATATTTGTTTTACAAAGTTGCACACTATCGTTTTGTAGCTTTATTTAGACTATTCGAGAAACTCAGCACAGACTCGAACCACTGCAGGTGTAGAACGTTCTCGATGTCTGTACAACGTTGGTAGCAGAAATCTGTAGTTAGAACCCACCTAGGTCACCTTATCCAGTTTTTTCTTTTTTTAAGCGCTGCTTCTCGAAAAAACTTGGCACGGTTTTGAAGTGACATCGATTTCATGTATTTTTTATATAATAGGAGCTTAAAGTGTCGAAAACAACATTAAAGAAAAGTGGAAAATGGCAGTACAAGAGTCGATCGATTGGAGCGCAAAGTACTCAATGTATTATCCAGAGCAAAAGTCACTTTGTGGACTCGAGTGTTTTAAGTTGTCAGTATCAATTTATTTCCATTCTCATTGAATCTATACCTTTTGACATCAATTTTCATTTCTGGAGAACAGAAATTTCTTTCTCAAATGATGTTCTCAAACATGTTGCCCTCTATCATGTTCATCTTGTTGTCGAAAGAGTAGTCAGTTAGTCTTGAGGGCTGGGGCATGAGCTTTGGACCCACTCCGTCGGGTTGTGGGTTCGATTCCCGCCTCGCACTCTGGAAGAGCTTCGACGGGACACAAAAACTCGTGAGCCTGGTACTTCTAGAGTTCCCTAAGTTCTCTTTGTACAGAGGTGTCCAACGCAAGGCTAGCACTCCTCCTGTCTTCTCCTTCTCCGAGCGCTTCTTCGAGAATTCTCTTCTCGTTTTCCCTTTCCACATCGTGCTCACTGCATAAACGCATTCAAGGTTGTAAGAGAACGGATTGACGAGTGACAGTTATCCACAGCGTTGATCACGCTTTGGACACCCTTGTCTTTGGATCAAGTAGCTATGCCCCTTGGTGGTTCGGAACCCACCTCGAAATGTAGGCCCCCTCACTCCTGAGTTAGTAGTGAGATGTGCAAAATAAAAAGAGAGTTGTTGATATTCCATTCCGATGGTATTACTAAACTTTCATCAAAAGATATCTTGCATCGATTTCGAAAGATTCAAGTTATCCGGACATCGTTAACATAGCATCTTCTCGTGCTTCCTTTTCATCGAAGATACACCGAATTTCATTCTCAAGTTTTTTCCATTGCGAACACTTCGAAGTCTCGTCGATAAGTTTCATCAACCTTCCGAACACCTAAGGGCTTTTCTCGCATGCCAAGAATATCTGCCTTTAGCCAAAAGTTCGTCGAAACTGAAGAGCTAAGGAGCCTGTTAGTACAAGTTACTATGCAAATAATAACCTCAGTAGTAATAATCTTTCGTTGTGTATATTTGCTTCGTCACTACTCTCCTTGTTCATATCCACATATTTATAAAGTGAGAATATGTGTGTGAGTTTCCCCATAGTTTGGGAATGTTTGGCACCCCGTTTGCTCACATTCTGGAACGTCTGCGTAACGATGTTATTGCAAAAGCAATTTTATCTTCCGAACTTGAGTTCACGCATTGAAGGGAATTTCATAAGCCTTCGATGCTCTGAGATTTCCTAAGAAAATATGGAAATAGGGTTAGACTT